>QANX01003618.1:0-100253 GCA_003254975.1 Ochetophila trinervis
TATTTATTATAGTATAAAATATAAATTGAAAAATTAATGTAATATACTTGAAATTTGAAGGCCTAATGTGACATAAAATGTAAATTGAAGGCTTAATGTGATACACTTGAATCTTGAAAGCCTAATGTGAAAGTTTAACAAACTACAAAATACTAAAGCGCATTTATCCAAATCAAATACCTTCATGTTCATTTCTGTAATCAATAATTTTACAAAATGTCGCTTTTAACACAATTTTTTTATTTTTATTTTTGGTATACGCAGAAAACAATTGCTAGCTGCCTCTCGTGCTGCATGCATTAGCTTTCAGTTCAGGATTGAAAATAAACCTACAAGATTCATACATGAATTCATATGATCTTGAATTGGACTAATACCTTAAAGTTTATACACGACATTATATTGAGTGAAGATCCAGTTTATAACCATACTACGTAAAATTTATAAATTAAAAAAAATCTTAATTTTGTTAAAATATGTCGGAAAAATAAAAGATTAAATAGACTGCTTATCAGTTGACAAAAAATTGCTCAAACTCAAATAAAAATATTTAGTTTACATCTCAAGAAGCAAGAAAAATAGAAATTGTTCAAAATCCTCAAAACAAAAATGGTATTTGCTGCTTGGGAAAATACTGGATTCAACCGCCCCATTTCCATCCATCCTAACAAAATTTGTGCAAAGCCATTAATCTGTTTCTGCTAATACCTTGCAAATTGGGTTTTGTTATCTCCACTACCTTTCTGCTTTCCATAAGGATTGTTCTCACTGAATCCATGCCGGGTTCCCTCAACTTTACGCTTTTTCATCCTATACTTAGATGCATTGCTCTCTATGTTTAAATTCACCTTGGGTGGGCTAGAGAAACAAAATGATGCAGCAACCTCCTGGACAAAACCAACAACCTCAGTAATTTATATTGGATTTCACATAGCATACCCTAATTATATGGAATTCACCAGATTCCCTGAGTACTAAGACGCAAAAAAACCTACGACTAAAGTTTGCTTCTATAGACCTGCATCTAACCATATACAGTTTATACAAATTTGCTGTCTACTTGCACTATATGAGTTATTTTATCCCTTTCTCTTCCTCCTACTGGGAATGCTCAACAAGATAACTATTTCAGTCTTCTACAATTATTTTGCTTGTCTAGTTCTACCATCATTTAGATTTTCTTAGGACAACAAAAGATGTTCAACATGTACTCTTGGAAAAGTTATTAAGCAAAAGCATATTCTATGGCAATTCTAGAGAGAAATTATGGACACGAAAATGAGAACATCAGCAAGGTAAAAAAGAGGATTGCCCTTCATGAAATCAGATGAATAACTAAGTACCTTCAGATCCAGGTGGTGAACATTAAAGATGTCCTTCATAGAGTGCGAATTATATGCTAAAATGTAGGATCTATATGCATCTTTTGCTGACTTATTCAAATAGTAGGTTTTAGAGACCAAGTCCTCCTGCATCAATCCAAGTTACGTGACTGAAATTTTTTAAATAGAGCACACAAAATAAAGTTATAATAAACGGAGGAAAGAGATAAGCACCAGGTGAGACTGCACATTTGCAAGCTTCTTATCACTGAATTCGTACTCTTTAACAGGAACTTTTGCTGCCTGAAAACAAAAATGAAATATTAGTTCAAAGTATCAGTTTTCACCTTTTGAGAAACATCACATTGCTATTAAATACCACAATTCCTCTCGAGTATAGAAGCAAAGCTAAAACAGCACGTCATCTAATGAACTTCAAAACTAAAAAGATTGCCAAAATAAGCGGTTTTCAGTATTACTTAGCTGCTTATAATTTGTTCTTTCCATCAGCTTCTTCTGCTTAGTACCATAATTCATATTGTGCATTGAGGAATGATTTTAGTTGAACAGTGCATCATTTAAGGAGTTCAATTCATCAACTAACAAAATTGTCAACTTAGTGGCCTTCACTACTCTTTAGCTTATTTTAGTTCTTTGATGTTTTAATTAGGTTCTTGCCTCTTAAATAACTAGATTATCTAAATTAGTAGAGCCTTCTATTAAATAACTAGTACCTTCAAATAGCGGAGAAATTGCAACTCTTGAGGAATGAGGAAAAGCAGTGCATTTCCTTTTGCACCTTCACCACGAGCTGTTCGACCTACCCTGTGAATATATTCCTACAAGCAGCAATCCAAGCTTCAGTTTATTGAACATTGATGACCAAAACTTATACTATGAAAAATTAAAAATGTTAATGTTTAGGATAAGGATAGTAGGTAGTAGGTACCTTCGGCTCATCAGGAGGATCATACTGAACAATCCAGTCCTACAAGGAAAATAAGTAAAGTAAGGTACAAAATCATTCAATCACAAAATGCACTTTCAAAAAGTTGAGATTAGATAGTGCCACATTGGTAATTATCCAAACAAGATTTTACAGCGCCATGTTTTTACAATTGTTGTATAGTACACAGCAGTTCCAGCAAATTCCAGAGCACAAAACTCAATTTTTAAAGGCTTGTGACCTTTCACCTTTTAAGGAGAAAAACAATGACATTTTGAATAAGCATAACTAAAGCTAGATGCAAAACATTATATCATCAACTGATACATTTAGTAATTGCTAACCTAAAGGCTATGCTCACTGCATGCTTTTACTATAGAGTAGCCAAATAACTGATAGGCAAGTCTATGAAATTAAATATCTGAATAGCTTACTATAATTCTAATTCACAGAAAACAATCAACCATGTCCTGGAAGCATTGCTATAATGCAAAAGCCATACTATGGAAACTAATAAATGTAATACATCCAGATCACACAGGAAAAGAAACACATACCACAGCAGGGATATCAAGTCCTCGAGCTGCTACATCAGTACAGAGCAAGATCCCTTTGTCTGCTTTGCAGAAGTCGAAAAAGGTAGTTGTCCTCTTCTGCTGCTTTTGCTTTCCATGGATATCAAAGCAAGGTACATTGATGTATCTCAAAAATTCACTATGGAATTTGACTGAGTTACAAGATGAAAAAAAGACCATGACTTTCTTAGACAGATTTCTCTTGAGGAAAGAATATAGAAGAATAAATCTCTTGGAACAAGGCACAACACAATATCCCTGTTCCAAACCTTCATTGGTAACCTACAATGCCAGAATCATGTGAATTTCTCGAAGTAGAAAGTTAAAGAAACTGTAAATTCGTACATAGATTCAAAATGTACATTAAAAGTATAAACGATTTTAAAAAAATGAATATAATACTCCTAACTACTTAAGAACACAAATTAAACTCCCAAGTTTTCACCTTAGTTCTACCATCATCCACATCGATAAAGACAGGAGTTGTTTGAAATGACAAGCGAGCAAGATCTTCAACCTGTAGAGTCACAGCAAAAATTATTATAACCGGCTTGATATAAAAATTCAAAATTAAAAAGAAAAATACTTTGACAGTTTAATATAATTCTGGAAAACTTGAACAGCAGAAGACTGAAAACAATTAAGCACAATATAGAGACAAAAGACATACCTTCTTAGTTTGGGTTGCTGAAAATAAAGCTGTTTGCCTATCCTGCACGTCAAAAAGGAACTCAATCAGCTAAAAACCTTGAAACTGACAAAAAAAATTGATATTGCTGCCATAAAATGTCAGAACTAACAGAATTAAGCACATTGCTAAATTTAAACAAAATAATATTTCCAAACCCTACCATTTTGCAGTGAAAGAAACCAAGGAAAAAATAGTGGAAATTCAATACGAATGTTCTCTATAAAAATTGTTATCTTTTAAGTGCCAGTATCCTAGTTGCAGAACCACCATATACGGTCCCCAGTTTTGTTCAAGTGATCAAACATCTAGCTAGCTGACCTAGAGAACATTGAAAGAATGCATCTAAAGTACACTTTTACTGTTCCTTTCCCAAGTAAGTCATGCAAATACTTAAGAATTATTATATAAATATTTTACTTAGTAGATAAACCATTTTTCTTACCTTTTTATTTTTATTTATTTTTTTCCCCCTCATTCTTTGCAATCGATGAACAAACCTTATAGTTTGATTTATTTTACTCAAATCAGCATCTGAAGAAAACATGCTCAACAAATAAAATTTGATACTTTTAAAGGTAAAGATTAAATCATAGAGTTTACCTTTGGTAGAAGTCGGATAATTTGTTTCATTTCTTCTTCAAAATTAGCTTCCAATATCCTGTCAGCTTCATCAATTATGAGACACTGCAAGTGCACGTGAATACACAAAAAATGAGTTTAGCATACAAAGCAAACATAAGTACATATTTGCACAGAAGAATAACTATTGTGTGGTCTATTATGGGAGATCAGAAAAAATAACTATGCCAAAAGTCTGCTAGTAATACTTGCGATGATCATTAACAACATAAATAAGAAAAATATGTGAATGAGAAGGAAGTAGAAGAATCATTGTCCAAAAATTGATGTCAGATCATGCAGAAACCACCATGAAAGCCAATAAAAAGAATAATAAAATGCTGAAGAGTAGAATACAATACCTTTAGATTTTTGAATACGAATCCCTTGGTATTTTGAAGATGATCAAGAAGGCGACCAGGGGTTGCTACCAATAGATTTACTCCTTTTGCAATACGTTCCGCTTCTCCTCTTCTAGCGGCACCACCAATAACCAAGCCAAGAGTCTGAGACTGATACTTTAGAAGGTCTTTTGCCACAGCATGGGTCTGAATTATTTGAAAGGTTAATAAGTCAGGAAGAACAGAGAACAAGCCAAGAATATAAACAAAATGATAAGCAGCGTAAGATATATATAAACTAAAAATAACAGCACTCAGAATTTAGTATAAATATTAAAGAAAATCAACTTATAAAAAAGAGTAAAGCATTTGTTTTACAAATAGCAAAAAAAAAAAAAATCATTTTAAACAGAATTATCTCCAACGTTCTATTTTCAGGATCAGGAAAACACATGGAAAAAAAAATTACTTTCACCTGTATTGCAAGTTCTCTTGTTGGGCAAATAACCACAACACCAGTTCCATTGCGAGGAGCAAAGTGTGCATGGTACAACAACTCTACAGCTGGTATTAGAAAAGCAAGTGTCTTCCCAGAACCTGTTCTAGCAGCTCCTAGAACATCTTTTCCAAGCAAAAGCGGAGGGATTGCTCTGGCTTGAATCTGCATTGTAATGCAATATAGACTCAATTTGGTTTGAATTATCTATGGACCACATCAAGCCACAATTCGAGCATAAAGGACGAACTTTGAAGTGTTTATATACATTCGCTTAACTATCTGGTTCCTACAAACTAGCAAAGATTGCCATATGCATTTATCACCAATTATCTATTAAGAATAGTTCATGCAGCTTATCATATTCATCATAAGTACTAAACAATTTTCAACTTTGCTCAGATTTGTCCAGTAATTAAATTTATTTTAAAGAAGGCCCAAAAATTCTTTCGATTATGAGAGTTTAGTAAATTATCTTTTGGTGTAACATTGCTACCAGCTTCATCAGGTCAAAAAAACAAAAAAACAAAAAAGGAACCAATAAGTGAAAGTTAATTCATATTTAACCCCCCAAGATAGAGCTATAATAAAATGAATAGCAATAGCTCAGATACTTCAGTATATAATCAAAAAGACGTATTACAAAAAATAAAATACTAGCTCAGGTACTTCAGCATATAATCAGAAAGATGAATTAAAAAAATTAAATTAACTTTTTCAATTGAAAAATCATTATATTACAGCTTACCTGAGTCATATGCTCAAATCCCATATCTTTAATGGCCTTGAAAGTGGGCTCAGATAACCCCAAAGAATCAAAAGACACCGCACTCATAATCCCAAACCCTCCTTTACTCTTCACCTTCTTCTTCTCCTTCTCTTTCTCCTCTCCTGCTGCTTCCTCATTGTTGTCTACTTCTTCTTCTTCGACCTCAATAGACTTTTGAGGCTCCGTTTTTTTTGTGTTCAGCTTATTCTTCTTCATCTTCTTCTCCTTCTTACTCTTCTCCTCAGTATCTCCGTCCTCTACTTCCTGGGCGTGTACAGATTCTTGCTGTTCCGTTATGGTAGACGAAGATTGTTTCTTGCTTCTCTTGCGCTTCCTCTTCTTGGCCTCTAGCAAAGAGGTATGCAAGGTGTTCTGCGTTTCGGCCATGGCGGCGTAAGAGACCGAAAGCTTTGGGGGCAACTTGACTGTTGTCTAGGAGTAGGGATCAATGTTAATTGCCAATGCCACGGGCTGCTAAATTTTCAATTGTTTTAGTTTCCAATTATACCCTTTATTGCCAATTAATAGTTCCATTGCAAATTCAATATTTTTTTTTTTCGAATGTTCCTTGATAGGAAAAAAAAGGTAAATAAATAAACAAAGTAGACACAAAATTTATATTAGAAAAAATAATACAGAGGCCTAAATAAAAATATAATTAATTATTATTATTATTATTATTTTAAATGACAAGTGAAGCTCATAATAAGCATTTGAAGGTCAACTCTAACAAATATTCAGAACTGCTAATACAAGCGATGTAGTCTACTATTCAATGGGTGATAGCCTATATCAGTTGTTTGATGTGCATATTCACGCGGTCAATGCATCTGAGTATACACATCAGACAGCTGATATGACTATCATCCATTGAGTGGTGGGCTACATCGTCCATATTAGCAATTCTGTATATCAGAACTACTAATATAAGCGATGTAGCCCATCACTCAATGGGCGATAGCCCATATCAGCCGTTTGATGTGCATATTCACGCGGTCAATGTATTTGAGTATACACATCAGACGACTGATATGGACTGTCGCTCATTGAATGGTGGGCTACGTAGCCCATATTAGCAATTCTATATATATATATATATATACATATAAAACGTTGAGATGCACAAGATGAAACACATCCCTCGACATGGAAAGGCGTGTCACTTATAACTCATTGAGCGACCTCTTCAGCTATAGAAAATATACTGATACGGGTATCATAGAGCCATATTCTAACATTGGAACAAAAGATGATGATTTAAGCATGATGTCCAAGCAAGGGATGAAGGTGGTAATGATGCTCAAGAGTTGCAGAGACGAAACGTCGTAGTTTTAAAAATAAGCATCTTATAATTGCAGTTTCATAATTTTAGCTATTTTCAGATTATAATGGCAGTTTTGTAATATTTGCTATTTTCATATTTTATTTATTTAGAGTTAGTTTTCAGATTTAGGATTACTTTCTTAATTATTTTATAGTCTAAATTGATTCTTAACCTAACCCTAATCTCTATATAAATGGGGTTACTAGCTTGTAAGGGAGACAACTTTGATTATTGATTAATTAGAATCTACTCTTGTTTTCAACAAGACTTGTGTGTTCCAAGTGAGGATAATTCTTCTTCTACTTATTGCATTGGGAATTGATTTTCTTTTCAAAGGTATTTACTTTGTGGCGAATTTCAATTTCATTCTTTGTATTCTAATTAGTGTTGTTAGATACACTTGATATCTAGAGGTGCTATAGGGCGGGTTTTTACCTAGGGTTTGTTCCATATCATCTTGTGTGTTGGGATTACAGTTTATTTAAGCTTGGGGTTCCGCATCATTTGGTATCAGAGCAAGGCCAAGATAAATTCTTATTTATCTTGTTATTTGTTTTCTCTTTTAGAGTCTTTGATTAGTTTGTTGTTTTCTGCCTTTTTTTTTTTCTTTTGTTCTTGAGTTCTTCGTGTTCTTCATTGTTCTTGGTGTTTTAGAGTACCAAAAAAAATCATAAAAAAAGAGGAAAAAGAAGAATCTGATTATATATACAAAAAAAAAAATATTAAAAGTTGAAATATTGAGATTCGTTGCTTGAATATTAGGAAAGTTACTTATTTCTAATTAATTTTTGATTTTTTTATTCCATATTTTCTACATTTCTAATTTATTTGTTTCATATTCTCATAGTTTCTTATTTTCTTACTTTCCTATTCTAATTTTTTTTCCAATTCTCATAGTTTCTTATTTTCATACTTTCCTATTCTAAGTTTGTTTAGTTTCCTATTTTCATTGTGTTGATTTTATACAGTAATTATTATCTGTTTCATTACTCTTTGTCCTTTTCTTTTGTGCCAATTTTGCTCTAGAATTGAACTTGCTTTTATTGTTAGGTTTTGATTTTGAAATTTTCTATTTTAGTTTTATATTTTTGTTTAAGATAATTGGTTTTGAAGTGCAACTTGGTAAACAAGACTTGAGTGGTAAAAGACTTAAGTGGTGAGCATAAAGAGGGTAAAAGCCAAATTTGTGTGAAACACGAGGGTTTACCATTGTGGAGTTAAACACGTAAGGGAGTGTGTAAGAATGTCTAAAAGAGACAGAAAGGGAGTTTCTACTTCGGAAGAAGAGCAAGTAGCAACACCGGATCCAAAGCTCTTACGACAATTTTTAGAGGGTGAGTATAGAAGGATGGAAGATAGATTGACTTCTAGGATGGAAGAAGCATTGAAATCTAGGATGGATGCGATGATGGAGCAAACGAGACCATGGCCATGTCCAATAATACTAGAAGGGAAGGAACACGACCTAGGAGACAAGAAGTAAATGTTACCGATGAAGAAAAGTATGAAGTCCAAACCGTAAAGAGAAGACCTAGAAGAGATTAGCCAAGAGGAGGAGGGATGACAACTTATGTTCCATTAAGATGCACATTTCGCCATTCAAAGGAAGAAGTGATGCCGAGGCATACTTGGAATGGGAAAAAAAGGTAGAGTTAATATTTGATTGTCACAATTACTCTGAGGAGAAAAAAGTTAAACTAGCCGCAGTGGAGTTCACTGACTATGCTCTAGTTTGGTGGGAGCAACTTATACAATCAAAGAGGAGGTATAGAGAAGATCCAGTCTCAACTTGGGATGAGATGAAGAGAATTATGAGGAAGAGGTTTGTACCATCCTATTTCTATAGAGAGCTTCATCAAAAGTTGCAAAGACTCACACAAGGGTCTAGGTCCGTAGAGGAGTATTCCAATGAGATGGAGATGATTATGATAAGAGCCAACATTGACGAGGATAGAGAAGCTACAATGGCAAGATTTCCAAGTGGGATGAACAAAGATATTGCCAAGGTGGTGGATCTACATCCATATGTAGAGATGGAAGAAATGGTCAACATGGCTATTAAAGTGGAAAAGCATTTGAGAAGTGAAGGGTCATCAAAAGGGTTTTCAAGCTCCAATTCGAAGTGGGGTTAACAAGTTTGACGACAAGAAGAGAGAGAAGAACTTGGAGACCAAAGAGAAAATTGGAGATGTATCCAAGTTCAAGGATAAGAGTGTCAACCCAACAATAAGTACTTTTAATCCTAACACTTCTAGTACTTCTAGACATAGGGAAATAAAATGCTTAAATGTCAAGGGTTTGGGCATATTGCTTCCGAATGTTTAAATAGGAAAACTATGTTGATGAGGGGTAATGAAGTAATGTCGGAGTCTGAGTCCGATAAGGAAATGCTACCATTAAAGTATGATTCTAGTGAGGATGAGGATGTAGAGTATCCCGTAGTTGGAGAGTCCCTAGTAATTAGGAGGGTTTTAAATTTGAAGGTGAAGGAAGAGAGACTAGAACAAAGGGAGAATATTTTTCACACTAGATGTTTTGTGGGTGGTAAAACATGTAGTTTAATCATTGATGGGGGTAGTTGTGCTAATGTTGCTAGTACTACTTTGGTTGAGAAGTTGGGAAAAAAACACCCTAACCCTTATAGGTTACAATGGTTGAATGATAGTAGGAAGATGAAGGTAAATAAGAGAGTGAGAGTTGCATTTTCTTTTGGAAAGTATAGTGATGAGGTTTTGTGTGATGTAGTACCTATGCAAGCGGGCATATTTTGTTGGGTAGACCATGGCAATCCGATAGGAGGACTATCCATGAAGGTTTTAAGAATGAGTATTCTTTTGAGCACAATGGAAAGAAAGTCACACTTGCACACTTATCTCCAAAAGAGGTGTATCTTGAACAATTGAAACTATTCAAAGTTTCCCATGGAGATTTGGGAAGTGAGGCAAATAAAAAAATTAAGTGTAAAGAGGCCAATAGTGAAAAGAATAAAAATAAAGGCCTAATGGAGTGTGATTGCATTAGTAATAAAGAGAAAAGTGCAAAAAGAAAAGTGTAAAGAGTGAAAAAAAAAAAGAATTTTAATACAAAAGAGAGAAAAGTCAAGAGTGCATTGTTAGGTAAGAAATCAATATTATTAGTGAGGTTTCGAGAGGTTTTTCTTTGTGAAACTAACCTTAACCTCGATTTGCCTAATGTTTTTGTCTCTTTATTGCAGGACTTTGATGAGAAATCAAAATTGCCTGAAGTGCCTAGAACTATTAAAAATGATAAGGATGTGGAATTTTTGAGTCCCTTTGGAAAAATTTTATGGGATTACATGTGGAGGATAGTCAAACCAGGAGATTGGGTTTGGGTATATTTAAGGAAGAAAAGGTTTCCCAACCTTAGGTAATCGAAGTTGGATGCTAGAGAAGATGAACCGTTTCAAGTGCTTGAAAGAGTCACGAATAACGCACACAAAATTACCCTTCACCTTGAATCCAATGAGTCCTCTACTTTCAATGTTTCTGATATTTTTCTTTTCGATATGGATTCAGATTCGAGGACGAATCGTTTTGAAGAAGGAGAGAATGATGCGGGCATCATAGAGCCATATTCTAGCATTGGAGCAAAAGATGATGATTTAAGCATGATGTCCAAACAGGGGATGAAGGTAGTAATGATGCTCAAGAGTGCAGAGACGAAACGACTTAGTTTTAAAAATAAGCATCTTATAATGGCAGTTTTGTAATTTTAGCTATTTTCGGATTATAATGGTAGTTTCGTAATTTAGCTATTTTCGGATTATAATGGCAGTTTTGTAATATTTGCTATTTTAGTATTTTATTTATTTAGAGTTAGTTTTCAGCTTTATGATTACTTTCTTAATTATTTTATGGTATAGATTGATTCTTAACCTAACCCTAATTTCTATATAAAGGGGTTTACTAGCTTGTAAGGGAGATAACTTTGATTATTGATTATTTAGAATCTACTCTTGTTTTCAACAAGACTTGTGTGTTCCAAGTGAGGATAATTCTTCTTCTACTTGTTGTATTGGAAATTGATCTTCTTATCAAAGGTATTTACTTTGTGGCGAATTTCAATTTCATTCTTTGCCTTCTAATTAGTGTTGATGGATACACTTGATATCTAGAGGTGCTATAGGACGGGTTTTTACCTAGGGTTTGTTTCATATCATCTTGTGTGTTTGGATTACAGTTTATTTAAGCTTGGGGTTCCGCATCATATACATACATATATATATAATTTTTATTTCATAGAAATTTTTTGTTCAGAATTCGTCTAAGACAACGCATATCCAACATTGATAAAATATATAAAAATATTATCGTTGTTGGATATGCATTGTTCCAAACGAATCCTGAATAAAAAATTACTGATGTAAGAATTATTATATATATATACAGTCAATATATAAAAAATTTGACATTATGACTATTTTGATAGAATATTATTAGGACTTTCTTATCAACTTTTAGCTTTGAGAATCGAATTACATTTAAGGTTTAAATTAGTCTCTCCAGGGTTAACTTTTCCTAACAGAATCCACATCGAGAATCCCTTCAAGATTTATCATAGAGGCTCCGTCTTAAGAAAATTTTATTGAATTCCCTCTAGACTTCCCAGAAGAATCCTCAAAACAATCCTCCTCCAAAGGGAATTATTTTTTACAAAGATTGTAATAAATACTATATATGCATGGGTAAGTGTAGAAATATAAATACAGGCATCATAAGTCACTAAACATACATAAGAGGGTGGTCAGAGTTAACTAATGAATGAATAAATACAAAATATTAACTAATTGATAAGTAGAAAAGTTCTTATCAAAGCGCGGAAGATGGAGTCAGTGTCGTCTCTTATCGTGTTAGACTTGTTATTTTAGCTAACTCATGAGGAACGGAGTTAAAAAGAGAAAAACAAAATGAGATAAGAAATATCTCAACAAGTACCTGGTTGATAAAAATTAAGTTTGTCTAATGAAAATATATTTCCTTTCAAGTCCTTATAATCTCTCTTTTGAAAAGTTCCATGGTTTTTGCAAAACTCAAATTTACTCCAAAATATTTCAACATGTATTAACAATATGGTATTTTCCTCCCAAATCATAAAAAAATAGATTAAAATCATAAGTAGGGTAAAACAAATATTTCAAATGCATTCACATACAAATAGATACCAACGCTTGTTCAAGAATTCACAATAAGGATAAAATAGTAATTTCACAATATTCGAACAGTTAAGCACTCATTTGATCGTAACTAGATTCAACAACATATTTATTCAACACTCACAAATCCTCAATATCAAACCTTGTCTTCAAGTGCGTCAGTGAAAATCATATGAAATCAGTAGATTATAATATAAAACATTTTCATAACACAAGAATCATTTGATTGCCACTTAATCAAATAATCTAAATCTCAAAACTCAAAACTCAACATGTGAGCTCACCATCTCAATCCGTGAACCTTAGTGATTGAAGGGCCTTATACCAGTTCGAATGGAAAGGTGGGATCTTGCTCTTTTTGTTAGGTTTTCTCTCTCTGAAGTGAGCCTGAGCATTTGAAGATGGGAATTTTAGAATCTGATTGAAGAAATGCCTTTTGTTATCTTTTATTATTGTTGCCTGCGTTTTATGTCTATTTGCATTGTCATTTTGTCCATTTATTTCTTTTATTGTTACACTTTAGTATGACGGTGTCATTTAACTCAATAGATGGTTGGTTGTTTTTGTACTTGTCAACTGGTGCATGGTGATGTGGCCCTCATTTAAAACTCAAGTGAACAGTATTTTTGACAAGTCCAAAAATTGCATTATTTTAAGTTATCTTTCAAGCTTATTATTTGCTACTCATGTTTATTCAATAAGAAATTCATTGATTTCTATTATCTTCCCTTTTGTAGATAAAAAGAAGAATTTTTTCAAAATCAATAAAAAGAGGACTGTTTTGGTCCATTTTACATAATTGAGGAAGCAAAACTGTAATTTTTGTATTTTTAATATTAATGTTGGAGATGATGATAGAATATGAAAGATGAGTGAAAAATAATTTAAAGGGTGAATTTTTGTATTTTTGAATTTTTAAGTCAAAACTTTCCATATATAGATTACTGAAGGCCATCAAGAGTGAAAGTTCAAGCAACTCTGAGTGTAAAAATGGATTATGCATATCAAAATTAGTCAAGCCAAGCAATTTTATGTCAAGTCATAAAGTGCCACATCATCAAAGATCCAAATAAGAAAAGTGACGGGCCATGTAAACAATGCACATGTGGTGGTATACCCTCAAAGTTACCATAAATGGCCAAAGTCAAGTTAAATGTTGAAATAAGTGAAGTTAAATAATTCTCATGCACCATACATAGAGGAATTCGGTTAGGGCATCAATGTGAACTCAAATGAGGCTACATACATCTTGCTTGATCATTTAGTAGATCTATTAATGCATGAAAGTTTTCAAATTTAGCCACTTTTGCATCAATGGTAAATTGAAGCTAATTTATCCTAATCTCTCATCTAATTTTCAGCCAAAGCAATGAAATATACTGAAAAGAAATTCCAAGCTTACCCTTACACATATTTTTTCTCCTTTTTCTCAGCCATATTTTCCATATTTGATCAAACTCCAATTCCTCTATTTATACCATATGGCTGGCTACCCTATGAGACATGCATTCTTTGGCTTTTCTCAAATCGTTGGAGACAACACCATTTTCCTATTTTCTCTCCCTATCTTGCTGCCCACCCCCTCTCACTTTGCTTTAGATTTTTATTTATTTTCTTCCCCACAACTCAAAAAATATCATAGCCACTATCATCCCTAGCCTCCACCCATTGCCACCACCCTGAGATAGAGCTTTGCTTGTATTTTTCATCTTCATCTTTATTTATTTAGCCTCCATTAATCCCCTACACAAAATCCTAGCCACCTTTTCATGAAATCTCATCCTCCACTAACCATTGAGCAAACCATCAACAACCTAAACATAAAGAAAATCTTCATTAACTTTTATTTTTTACTTTGTTTCCATTAGTTTTAATGTATTTTGGGGCATTGATTCTTATGTAAAAACCTTGGTTTTTAATATAAGAATAGTTTCTATTGCCTTTACATTAAATCTACTTATGCTATGTTTCTTTCTCATGAGATCTAGCATAAACCACCTTTGATTCTTGAGTTTGCAAAATTTCTAGTGTGATTAAATACAAGATTTCTTTCTTTTAATTTTATGCAATTTAATTCCTTACAATTTTACTTTTCTTATCATTAAATTCCTTGCAATTTTAATTCCTTTGCCTTTTATTTTATTACAATTTTAATTTTTGCACTTTACTTTTAAGCAATTTAATTTTTATGCAATTTACTGCACTTTTAATTTTTTTTTCAGCACTTTATTTTTATTGAAATTGTTCTTTTCAATTAATAAATCAATTGGCCACTTAAATATCAATCAAAACTTAGTTTTTAGTAAGTAAGAACTAAATCCCTGTGGTTTGACATCCCGATATTGTTCACACAATATCTACTTTATTAGTTGGAACGATTCGTATACTTGCGAAAATAATTGTGAACACAATCACAAAAGGATCTAGGAAACACAAATTCAGTTTGTAATGTATCATAATGTGAGCTGGAAAATACTTTTGTATAAATGTCTGCTATCTGATAGGAGCTTGGATCATAATATGTTACCAGATTCTCAGTGACCACCTTGTCTTTGATAAAATGCATATCAACCTCTATATGCTTCGTATGCGCATGAAAAGTCAAATTAGATGCGAGACTATTGGAACTTAAGTTGTGACACCATAACATATGTAAAGTCTTCATATTGATACCAAATTCATTAAATAACGCTTCTATCCACAAAATTTCAGCAGCACCATTGGCAAAGGCACAATATTTGGACTCAAGGTTGGACTAGGCTATAACAGTATGTTTCTTGGAGGACCAAGACACCAAATTATCTCTATAAAATATGCAGTAGCCACCAGTAGATTTTCGGTCATCAACATTAAATCCCCATTCGGCATCTATATATCATAATAAGTAGTTATGTGTAGATTTCCAAAAAAGCAAGCCAATGCCTATGGTATCTTTGAGATACCATAATTCTCCTTGCAGGTGGATCAATGTACATTAGTTTGCTCATGCATAAATTGAATTAATTTATTAACTATAAAGCTACATTCCAGTCTTATTAAAAGAAGATATTTAAGGGCTCTAATTATACTTATGTATAAGAGAGGGTTATTGAACTTATTACCTATATACTCGCTAAGTTAGTATGTTGTACTAGAAAGGTCAGACTTGTCTTGCATTGGACCATATCAGTATGTGAAAGTAAATCCCTAATATACTTCTTTTGATTTAATTGAAGACTTGTGGAGCTGCAAGTAGCTTCTATGCCTAAGAAAAAAAAAAGATGGGGTTGAGATCTTTAAAAGATAATTGTTCATGAAGTATGCCCTATAAAACTGTTAATATAGAGAGGATCAGATCTAATGAAGATTATGTCATCAACATATACTAGAGCCCATACATTATCTTGCTTAATGTTGAGTACAAAAAGAAAAGAGTCCATTGTAGATCTTTAAAAATCCCATGTGTGTAATGTAGATTGCAGTTGGTCATACCAAGCTCGCGGTACATGTTTCAATCTATACAGGGATTTATGAAGCTTACAAACATGTCAACATACATGGATTGATGCAGCCTTCGGATTGAGACATGAACACTTCTTCAGACAGTCTACCATTGAGGAATGCATTATTAATATCAACTTGTCGAATATGCCAATTATGAGTTACCACAATGGAAGGAACTAGCCGAACTATTGCAAGCTTAATAACAGGGCTAAATGTCTCTTTAAAATCAATTCCTGGATTTCAGTTGAACCATTTAGCAATGAGGCAAGCTTTATACTGATTGGTGGCTCCATTGGGATTTTTCTTGACATTAATAGTTAGTGAAGGAGGAGCTAGTGACAATGTTTTATTTTGAGTGCACTTGGGGTGAGTGAGAGCTTCATGGACAAATATGGGTTCTATGGAATCAAGTGCCGACTCTATAGTGCAATTATAAACTTTATTTTTGTATACCCTAGCTTTTGACCATGTGCCCATATTTTGGGTAGATTTGGACTGCCATAGATTGAGGGAGGAGAATTGTGCTGGACACGACAATAGAAAAGTTGTTGGTTGTGTTTAAGTAAGACATTGATCTCTTTCTTCGGACACCTGGGGAGAAACCCACATAGAATGAGCTTGTAGTACACTTTGACATGTCCATTGGAGATTGAATAGCACTAGCCTTAAAGTGATGGGGACTGAGATAAAGAGTTGTTGGAGCTTCCTCTTAAGTTTTTTATAGGACTTGGCAGAGGGCTGCTATTGTGGGACCCAATTGGATGAAACAAACAAATCCCATTCGAAAAGTTTTAATTTTTGTTTGAAACAAATTTTCAACCATTAATTTGAATTGAAGAAAAATATCTTTGACTTCAAATTTTATTTTAAAGGGTAAATCCATGAAAAACGAAAAAATTCCATTTTCAAAAAACACTTATTACCTATATCTTCAGTTGATAAAATAAGAGTAGGACCCAAAACATCAGAGAATATTAATTTTAATGGTTGTTTTGATTTTGATGTGGATACAGGTGCAAACCATCTATGTAATTTTTATTGAAATTAACATTATTACAGCTTCTAGCACTCTTAATAGAAAGTAATGGGTGTCCTAATCATAGGATGCCATAAATTATTTGCAGATAACCTAGAATTAAAACAATAGATATAAGAAGTCTTAAAATGTAAAAAAACACTAGAGGACATTGTCGGTTGATGAACAACATGTAGGTTGTTGCAATAATGGCCATTTCTTAGGGTTTCATGCAATAGCAGTTTCCTTGTAGCTTGATCTTTTATAGAAACAAAATTGGAATTAAACTTAAGAGTAGCTTTATTATTTGTAGTCAGCTTAGCAATACTCAGTAAATTTTTTTAATACTGGGAACATGTAAGATATCTTATAATTGAATATTTTTTTGAGGTGTAGGAATAATTAAAGAACCAATATTTTGAATTGCCAAACCTTGTCCATTGCCTACGATTAGTTTGTCGAAACCACCATATTTCATTTTATGTTGTAGATTAGAAGGACTGACTGTTACATGCTTGGTGGTGTCATTGTTGAGAAGCCATTCGAGGTTTTCTACTGCTTCAAGTGAAGTGTAAAAAAACATAGGTATCCTTATTGACAAGTGAGTTGTAGAAGGTGGACACATTATTTTGGAAAGGTGGAATAAAATCTCTGTCAAACCTGTGATAGCACTCCATGACTGTATGACCTAGCCAAGTACAAAGCTAACAGTATGGTCGGCAGTTTCTTAATCTCTGACCCTAACCATAGCCTTTTCTACATTTTGGTCCTCCACGATAATTCTAAAATTGATTGGATCCTTGGTTAGACTGAAAGCCACTTGTTTATTGTCTCCATAAGTTCCTGATAACAACATTTGTAGAAGAATTTGGTGCATAGTACTAAGAACTCTCATCTCTTGAAGTAAAAGGAGTGATAAAACTTCTTTTATTTCAAATGGCACTCGATTTGATGTAAAATTTGTAATAACAATTCATTTTGAAGGGAAAGTTGTAATATGAAGCATTGAAGAACAGCATAAAAGAACCATTATCATGATGTTTTTCTTAAAGCTCTCATATCATGAAAGACTTGGTATTGAAATATATTGAAGGCTATGATCCACTTGTATTGATTTACTGAAATATATACACGATACAATAGAGAAATATACATCAGTTATAACATAGATAAAGAGTTGCAGTTGCGCTCTCCTATATTGTAACAACGACTAAAGTAACGTTCCTAAAAGATAGGTATGTCTTTGTAGGACTCATATGCTAAAAATTCAAGTGATTATCTAATATTATCCAACAAAAAGGTCTACAACAATAATCCTTAATTAATAATAAAAACTAAACAACATTTTAAATTAAGTTTATTTTTTATCAACAAAGATAATTACAATTGGAATTAAAAATTTTGTTAAATAATTCATTGACGCAACCTTGTTATTACAAGTAACTATTGTGAATGATAATTTGTTCCTGAAGGTTAATCTTGGACATATTCCAATGATGAATCTTGGATGTATTCTGAGTATGAACCTATTCGGGCTGAGAGTAGGGTATGGATACTTGGATCTTCAGTATATGTGGATCATTAAGTTGTCTGAAGGAGTAATTAAAGTGTTAGGTACTCGTAGTTGCCTTAAGATTTTGAGCTTAACAAGTAGATTTATGGAGAAGAAGGTTCGAGTTGTCTAAGAAGCTCAAATGTTAGTTCCTAAGATTGTAAGATGCATCGAGAGGAGGTGAAACAGTAGTTGTAACTGTTCCGACCTCAATTAGTTCAAGGGCAATCATGGGAATTAATCATCATCAAAAGCATTTATTGGATAGTTACAAGCTCATAAATGTATGAAAAGATATCAAGGGTATAAATAATAGGGAAAGCTGAAAATTAAGGGATGATTCTTTGAGTAATTGAATTCATATCACTTTTTGAACTAACTTGGGCATTGCAGTACCTTTGGCAGGTACCCACACTGGTGCTGTAACTTTTTATTCATTTTCTAGCGAGATTGAATGAGATCAGGTGGCAGTATTTCACATCTTAAACATGATTATACTTTCTGATTCAAAATTCAAATTTTTTTCTTATGATTGTAATTTGATGTCAAATCCAAGCGAAATTGCAATTCCTATGGTTGGAGCTACTACTTCCATTAACCAAGAGGAACGACTCAAGAATTTAAAGACCATAATCTCTCAAATGCATTCACGGTTTGATTCATTCCTTTCACAGAATGAACAACAAACATAGGTGGAATAAATTGTGAGTTTTCTAAATCAGCCAGGTGTTATGAAACTTCCGAGTTCACACAAAGGAATTGAGGAACATTTTCCTCCGGTTAGCTTAGTCCAGCGTCAAAAAAATCCAATACAGGCAACTTAAGCTCCACAGAATAATCCAGCAGCAGTTTCAGGGTTAAAAGATCGTACGAGTCGAGAGAATTAGGGAACATCATGACGAGTAGGAGAGATGATGGTTGAAGCTCAGAATGCATTCCCATCTAAATAGATGGAATCATATGCTCAGTCGTTACGAGCCTGAGGTGACAAAAGGAACAAAACGACATATGATACAGCGGAAAGAGTCCGAGAATAGTTGAGGAGACAAAAATAGAGTTGTCAAAATGAAGATGATGAATGGTTAAGAAATTTGGTGCAAACACCATTTGCAAAATAAATAACGGAAGTCTCTCCACCTTCCAGAGTAATCTTTCCAACTTTCATCTTAGTAAATAGAATGACTGATCCAAAAGATCATATTGTGAGGTATCATGATGCAATGATGACTTTAGAAATTTAGAGGGATATGTTGGAGGCCATGTTATGTAAAAAATTTTGACGAGTTTGACTGGACCAGAGTTGACTTGGTACGAAAGTCTTCATTCTGGTTCAAATCGATCTTTTCGAGAGCATGCCATGAGTTTTAAAGCTCAATTTGCTTCAAGTATTCAGTTTAAAAAGCAGGCAAATTTTCTTTTTTCTATTGTCCAAAGAAGGGGAGAAAGTTTGAAAAATTACACTCAACGTTTCAACAAAGAAGCAAGTGGAATCCCAGGCTGCAATGAGTCTGCAGCTGTCGAGGAATTTCAGAAAGGTTTGTCGAAAGATGGGATATTATTTTATTCATTGGTAAAAACACTCCAGATACACTAGCACAAACAATTGAATGGGTGACCAAGTACATTAAGGTAGAAGAAGAGTTAAAGAATGATGGACGTGAGAAAGTAAGAGATCTGAGGCATGAGTTAGTGATACATTCAATAGCTGATGTGAGTGAAAGAATTTGAGGAAAGAAAGGGCCCACTTGTGAAAATATTCAATTTTGCTTCTGGCAAAATTATGCAACAACAATTTACGAAGCACGGTAGTTTTCCAAGAGCGTCTGGCTGGTATTATCCTTTAAATATTCAAGCGGATGATGTTGTAAGACACTTAAAAGGAAAGGATTATGTCAGGTGGCCTCGAAAGTTGAACGATGATTTGAAGGCACGACATTCGGGGAGATTTTGTGCTTTTCATAGGGGGTTGCGGGCATGAAACCAAGGAATGCAGGTTTTTTACAGCTGAAGTTGAAACTTTAGTTCGAATAGGATACCTGAAGGAGTTTCTAATCACATCGGCTGTGGGGCAAGGTCCTACGAATGCAACTCCTATGGGGTTAGGAAGGACTAGCAATAAACTTTTGAATCCAGAAAAATAGGTTAGAGGAGGAACTTGGGGTGAATGATGAGGTGTTGAATTGTATTCATGGGAGCATGGAAAGTGGACGAGAAACAATGTCAGCAAAAAAGCGACGTGTGCAATTAGCTAAGGTATCGTCATTATAATTAGCAAATTTTAGGAAGTTGGGAGTCCATTCAATTATATTCTTTGAAAAGGATAGGCAAGGTTTGAATTTCCCACACGATGATGCTTTGGTCATCCGAGTTCACATAGCAAATTTTTAGTTAAACGAGTTTTGTTTGACGAAGGTAGTTCAGAGGAAGTACTTTTCTTAACAACTTTGCAGAGAATGAAGTACGATGAGTCATTAATTCAAAAAAGAATCAAGCAGTTAATGAGGATGTTGATAGGTTGTTGGCGAACAAAATGATTCGAGAAGTACATTATCAGAGTGGCTGGCAAATACAGTGATAGTTAAAAAGAAGAAAAGGAAAAACCAAGTGTGCGTAAATTTCACGGATTTGAATGAAGCTTGTTCGAAGGATAGTTTCCCTATTTCTATCATTGACCAGATTGTTGATGCAATGGTAGGACATGATGTAATGAGTTTTCTAGATGCATTTTCAGGAAATAACCAAATTCTGATGTATCAAACAGATTAGGAGAAGACTTCCTTTATAACAGAGAGATGAGCATACTGTTACAAGGTTATGCTCTTCGAGCTAAAAAATGCTGAAGCGACATATTAGAGGCTGGTCAACCAAATGTTCGAGGATTTAATTATAAATACCATGGAAGTTTACATAGATGACATGCTGGTTAAATCTTTAAGGGCCTAAGATCACTTAAGGCATTTGAAGTTAACTTTCTAGTTACTAGAGTAGTATAAGATGAAGTTGAATCCAATGATGTGTACATTCGGAGTTTCGTCACACAAATTTTTGGAGTATATGGTTACGCAAAGTGGAATTGAGGCAAATACAGAGCAGATACGCGCACTAATCAATATGCCATCCTCTTGTTGCAAAAACGATATTCAAAGGTTGAATGAGAGAGTAGACACATTGAGTCATTCTATTTTGAGGTCTTTGGATTGTAATATTTAGTTTGGATTGTAATATTTTTAATTTACAATTCAAAGTCTAAATTAAAAATATTACAATCAAACTAAAAACTGTATAAGACATCCCAAACATATTACTTAGTTTGGATTGTAAATAACATGTTTGGGATGTGTTAAGCAATTTTTAGTTTGGATTTTAATATTTTTAATTTGGACTTTGAATTGTAATATTTTTGGGTTGAACATAGTACTGTAATATTGAAACTAGTTTGGACTTTGGAGTTTGGACTATATTATTAAATTAAGTTTGAACTGTAGAATTAAATGATGGATCATTAGTTTATATTTTAATTGGAGTTTGGACTATATTATATAGATGAATAATTGAATTGATATTTCATTAATAACCATGTTATTTAACTTTTAGTTGGTTTGTAACTTATGAAACAAATGAAAGTGCAATGAGAAATGGGCTTCAACCCTAGAACAATAAAAAATGGGCTGATGCCTAAGTTGTTCAACTGAACCAAACCAAACCGTTCATGAATGGTTTGGTTTGGTTTGAATGGTTCTGACAATTTGGTTTAGTGTGTTACTAAACTAAACTGCTAACTACGGTTTGGTTTGAATTTTTACAAAAAAAACTTCCCAAATCAGACCGCGCCCACCCCTACTTGCAATTATATTTGTCAGTTTCGGATAATGCTATTAGTTTAGTGTTAGTGTGAAGTGAAGGAAGGGATCATAATCCAATTTTTTACGTCAGTAAAGTGTTGCAAGTTGCTGAGACAATGTACACATATTTAGAAAAACTTTGCATACTTTGATCATTTCAGCAAAAAGATTGAAGTTGTATTTGCAAAGTTATACAGTGGAAGTAGTAACGGCTAATCCACTTCATTCCATTATGCATAAACTTGACTTGGCTGGACGAATGGCATTGTGGGCAACGGAGTTAAGTGCCTATGACATACGTTACATCCCTCATACTACAATAAAATCTCAAATCTTGGCAGATTTTGTAGCTGAGTTTACTGTAGGAGCAGAGGAAGCACAAATGGTAGATATATACGTCGATGGGTCGTCTAATGCTAGAGGTTTGGGGGCTAGAAATTTGTTGAAAAGTCCAGCTGGAGATTTATTGGAAAATTCTTTATGCTTTGGATTTTTTGCCACTAAAAATGAAGCTGAGTATGAGGCTTTATTGGCTAGATTATGTTTAGTTTAGTAGATGGGAGCAACTTTGGTAAAATTTTTTAGTGATTCAGAATTAGTGGTCAGCCAAGTGCAGGGGGAAAAAATTAGCAAAGGATCCCACTATGTCTTCATATCTTAGAAAGGCAAAGGAGTTAATGGCATGATTTAAACCAGTTGAACTACAATAGTTGCTGAGGTCAAAGAACAGTCATGCTGATGCGTTGGCAAATGTGGCTTCAAATTTCAATACCGGAAGTAAAATAACTGTAACCATCTTGGAGGAACGAAGCATTATACCTTCAAGAGTCAGTAGCATCTGAACTGAGAATGCCGAGTGGATTCAAGATATACTCACTTATATAATGAACGGAGTATACACGAGGGATAAGGCCGTGGAATGGAAGCTTAAGTCAATGTCAACACGGTATTGTATTTTTGGAGGGCAATTTTATCGACGGTCTTTTTCGGGCCTTTTGCTAAAATGTATATGAGAAGACTCGGCGTTAAAGGTTATGGCAGAGAATCATGAAGGATTTTGTGAGAATCATTCATGAGGCAGATCGTTGGCGAAAAATATAATTTTTAAAGGGTATTTTTGGCCAATAATGGTAAAGGATTCTAAGCATTACACCTGAGAATGTGAGAAATGCCAGAAGTTTGCTCCAATTCATCATGTTCCATCAAATGAATTGACTTCAGTTTCAAGTCCATGGCCATTTCTTCAATGGGGTATGGATATAGTCGGCTTTACCTCAAGCACCTAGGAAAAAGAAATTAATGGCTACGGATTACTTCTCAAAATGGACGGAAGCTGAATATTATGCAAATGTCAAAGATTCAGATGTTGTGGCATTTGTGTGGAGAAACATAGTCACCAGGTTCAGATTGCCTCATATTATTGTGATGGATAATGGGTCCCATCTTGTAAGTGAGAAGTTCAAAAGTTTTTGTACTTCATGGAAGATTGGTGTGCTGTATTTGACTCCACGATATCCATAAGGAAATGAACATGCTGAAGCTACCAACAGAAAGATATTGAACACTTTGAAGAAAATGCTCGAAGAATCAAAAGGAAATTGGGCTGAAAGGGTGTTATAGGCTAACAGAACAACAATACGAGAGCCGACAGGCTATACTCCCTTTTCTTTGGTATGTGGAACGGAAGCAGTTTTTCTTGAGAAAGTTTTCGAGTTAACTATCCGAACCGGTGGAGATTTGTTACATTTAAATGATTGAATGTTAAAACAAACTCTAGACGAGTTTAAAGAGAATGCAAAGCAGTTGCAATTTGCCTTGCTCAATACCAACAAATGGGAGCCTAACATTACAAAACTATTGTTCGGCATTAGAATTTCAAAGTAGGTAACCTTGTTCTCAGAAAATTTTTCAAAATACGGAAGAAGTAAATGCCAGAAAGCTTGGACCAAACTGGAAATGGTCTTATTTTGTTATATCTATTCATCGACCTGGGGCGTATAAACTTCAAGATAAAAATGGCAAAGATATTTCGAGGAGCTGGAATTTAGAGCATTTATGACTTTTTCATTCAAATACATTTTTCAGTTAATTATTTACTATTTTTCAAAATTTTAAATTGCCTTTTTTTTTGGGCGGTAAGGTAGTATTCTCTAATTTGTTTTATTTCATAATAGAAGTTTTTGCAAATTTTCTATCTTTGGAAATTCATTTTTCAGCAATTTAAATCATTTTTTTTTTCGTATTCAAACTGAATGAATTATCTCGGATTTTGCGACCTAATCTGACAGGTTTAAAGATTATAAATAGCTCAACTCAAACTAATGAGTTTAGTATTTCCCAAACTATCAGGAGCAAGTGCTTATAGAACTTTTTGCTTAATGCATGGGGCTAGGTCAAATAAAACCCTAACAATCGAGTAAAAAATGATTTCAAAAATGTTCCAACTCATGTTTTGGGTTCACATTCAAACTACTAGAATTAACTCAAGAGAATTTTTTTCCAAAGCTACATCAGGTTAAATTTATATTTAAAAGACAGTGCAAATTTGAAGAAAGAATGGAATTGAGTTTTTCATTAATGGGCTCCAAGCCAGTAAGTTATATGGAAAACTAACCTTCCATTACAACATGATTAGGCTGGGAATATGGAGTTTGAAGGTTTTTGCCGATAAGAGGGTCATCTTTAATGTGCTGGGGTTGAGCAGTAGTGTCGATTTGAAATTGACTGCATGCTTCATCATTTTTGTCCTCGAAATTCACACTTTCATCAGAAGAGTTGTTTTCCATTTGAAATGATCTCTCTTTGTCGCTAGGCTTAGAAAGTTGAGTGCTAGTGGTAAATTGATTTACCTTAGCATCATGGTATCCTCGGGTTGTGTAAGCCCAAGAGTATCTCTTGATTAACTTCAAACACTTCAGTTTTTGTTTCTGAAATGGCTCTTCAAAATTTTTACACTATGCTCATTTGGAGATGACTTTCTCAGATTTGGCTTCAAGAAAGTTGAGTTGTCCGAGCTAATTTTTTCTTTCTTCTTCCCATTCAAGCTTCTGAGATACGAATCTTGCAATAATCTTGAATGACTTTTTTAACTTGGAATCACGGTCGATAATTATGCTCCAGAAATTCTAAAGAGCGTTATAGGTTTCTTGCATAGATTTATTTAGTCTACAAGAGTACTTATCCATCTATTTAATCTTATTTAGAAGAGATTTCTTCTCAGCAGCAAATTCAATTTTCTTAGCCCTTAGCATATCGACTTCTCTGAGGGTTTTAATTTGTTTTTTCTCTGCCAAAATTAAATTTTGGCAAGCTTGCTAGAAGAAAAAGAAAATTAGCAAAGGAATCAAGGAAAATTAAAATGTAAATAATGTGAAGCATATCATAGTAGCGTCTTCGGTGAGGGAAGTCGAAGATCTCTTGTGCAGGTCAGCATCAAACTGAGTGATTGATTTTGACATCAACCGAAACATGCTCGAGCGAGATTTGCAGAATGAGATGTCAAAAAGGTAGCTTAGTTGAACCTTACTTAGCCTCTCAGGGAGAGTTGTGGAGGAACTCTTGGCCTTTTTAGTTTGAGGCTAGGGGTCAAGAACATGAAGGTCAAGAGACTTGGGTCTCACCTTGGGAGCCTTGCCATTATCAAGAAGGACCATGTGCTGGGGTTTCTGAGCAGTTGCTTTAGGATCAATCAATGAAGTCTTGGCATTAGAGTTTTGAGCTTCAAAGCTTTTCCTTTTCTTCTCCCTCCTAGCCTCCAGCTTCTCCAATTTTTTCTAAGATTCCTCGGCTTTGAGTTTGGCTAAAGTAATAGTTTTCTTTTCCATGGCTTTGACAAGTTCCAGGGGGAAAATTTGGCCACAAATGAGTCCAAGCATCAGAAATTGGTCCAAAGCACTTTAGGGTACATAATTTTAGAAAATCAATTTTAGAAACCACTAACTTAGTGGAGATGGGAATACTTTTCGGAATTAGTTCTTCCTTGGAATGAAAACCCGCTTCGACGAAGGTTTTAAGAGTTAATACTGACTTGAGACTAAGGTCTTCGATCCCGCTGAGGATTCTGATTAACCTTTTCTCATTTGAAGTAAGAGAGTTTGGATCCTTGTTAAGATGGCGATCTGAAAAACAAAGTATTAGGAAAGTGAAATGGTAAAGTAAGCAAAGTAAAAATAAGGTCTCTTACCAAATTCAATGTTCCATCTATTTCTAATGCTGAACATAATAGTTTGAGTTGAAAGGTCTTCAGCATTTGGAAACCCCTAGGCTCTCTGAACGAAGAAAAACTAATTTTGTCAACCTTTATCGCATGAGGTCGTGTAAAGAAAGAGTTTCTCCTTTCGGGGAGTAAGGATAAAACGACTAGACTCGTCGTTGTTCTCGATTAGAGAATTGTAGTGAAGAATGAGGTTAGGGATAATTACGAAATGATGGACCATGGATAAAATGACAAGTCTGAGGAGTATTCTCCAACAATTTGGCATGATTTATGTCGGAGCTAAATCAAGGTGGGACATAAATTCTTAAATAGAAGGATGAACAGGAAAATGAAGACTGAGCTTAATGGGATGTTCATAGAAACATGTTAATCCCTCTCAGACAGATAGGACACACTCGTTGGGTTGAGGAAAGTCAACAACGACATTTCCAAGGTATGGATATTTATTAAGAACTTTTTGTAAGGCTCAGTAGGAGTTGATAGCTAAGGAGTAAGTAGAAAGGCTTTATTTTGGTTGGCCTTTTCTACTACGAGTGGATGGTTTTTTAGACTGAAGCAGTTAAGGTGAGGAAGTGGAAGCAACCATGAGATGTCTGTCCGAGTTGACATCTTCGGGGATGGTTGTAGAAGTTTGAAGGGGTGGAAATGATGGCAGAAGGTTTGGAAGGTTTGGGAGATACAAATTTTTCCGAATCTGATGGTTCATTGAATTCATCCAAATAACCTTCTATGGGAGTGATGGAAGAAGGCAAGTTTTCTTCCATATGATTTTGAAATGAATCCTCAAAACTGTCAGAAGAACGAGTGGACATTTTTGTTTGAATTTTTAGTAAAGATTGAGAATGGAAGGGGTTAAATAATTTTCTTTCAAAAAAAAAGGGGGAAAGGAAGAGATGAGAAGAATAACCCGAGTTTGTTGAGTACAAAAGGAAAGGAAGGCACAATCGAAACAGGAGGAAGAACAGCAAGTGAGAAGTGGAGACGATTTTTCTAGATTCGTAGAGGATAAGGAAACACGGGAAGAAGAAATAAAAAATGGGTTTTTTCTTACTGGTTAGATTTTGAAAATAGGAAAGAGATAAAAGAAAATGAGGAAGAAGGAAAAGCTTAGATAGACAGTTAAACGGTTCAGATTTGATCGTAGAATGTTGAGATCAACGGTTAAGAACTAAGACTTTTCATTTCGGCATAGGAAACGAGATGATTGAATTAGGGTAATCATTATAAATTTTAGAAAATGTTCAACTAACACGTGGACGACAAAAGAGTTGTGATATGATAGGATAGCTAAATTTTTATTTTAATCGAAAAGTAATAACATCGGGTTCCGGTTTTGAATGTGTTACTCCAGGAAGTGACACGTCACTTCGTGGAATGTGGGGCTAACTATGGATGATAATTTGTACTTGATGGTTAATCTTGGATGTCTTCCGAGTATGAACCTACTCGGGTTGAGAGTGGTGTATGGATATTTAGATCTTCAAAATATGTGAATCCTTAAGTTGTCCGAGGGAGTAATTAAAGTGTCAGGTACTCATAGTTGCCTTAATGTTTCGAGCTTAACAAGTAGATTCAAGAAGAAGAAGATCTGAGTTGTCTAACAAGCTCAAATGCCAGTTCTGAAGTGTTCTAACATGTGTTGAAAGGTGGTAAAATGCTAGTTATAACTGTTCCGAGCTCAGTTAATTCTAAGGCAATCATGGGAATTAATCATCATCAAAAGCATTTATTGGACAATTAGAAGCTCATAAAGGCATGGAAAGATACCAAGGGTATAAATAAATGGAAAAAGCTAAAAGATAAAGGACGATTCTTTGAGTATATGAATTCATATTACTTTTTTAACTAACTTGGGCGTCGGAGTGCCTTAGGTAGGTATGACACTGGTGCTATAACTTTTTATTCATTTTGAGGCGAGATTGAACCGGATCAAGTGGTGACAGAAAGTTGCAATCACAATTATTACGGTTGTAATGACCCATATCTTCATTGATTAAAACATTCCAATTTTATTTGCTTGACCGGTGACGACCCACTTTTGACTTTTTTTATATAAATTAATTTTAGCTTTAACCATATGAACAATGGCGTAATGCTTATCAATATGAATCTGCAAATTGGCAACATCCAAATTGGAGTCACAAATTTTTAGATATGGTCAAGCAAAATGTTAAATTATTTTCCGGATCAGTTGTAAATCTAAGGCTAAGCTTATCCAACCTATACTTGTATTGTATTTTTTTGAATTAGTCAAGTATTGTTATTTTTATATTTGCCCACTATTAAATTATATATGTTATTTTATTTTTGGGTTGAAAAATATGAGAGGATAAGAAAATCTCCCTCATCCAATGAGGAAGAAGCAGTGAACCTTTCCTCATCTGTTGGTGCCAAGTAGGCGTGGCAACGTATTGTGTTGAACCATGTTCGTGTTGTGTCAAATTTTATTCACCCAAACCTAACTCGTTAAGCTTTCGTGTTGAACCATGAGTGCTTTATTTTTTTATTTGTGTTTACTATGCCTGTACATGAGTGCTTTATTTTTTTATTTAATTTAATATATATATTCAAATGATAAATAATTGTCAATTCAAAATATTACAAATTAAAATGATATTAAATATCTATTATAGCTAAAGAATATGCATTAAAGTGGTCAATTTAAAAGTATTTAAAATATTACAATCCAAACCAACATTGAAAATCCAACATAAGTGATAGAAAATATAAATATATAACAAATCATCAATTTTTCTTAAATAATAAATTTTCTCTTTCCACCATTACCAAGATATAGATCTCATTGTACCCTAAAAAAAAGAAAACAAACTTTAAACGATATAAAAAGTTAGCTATTAAAAAATAACTAAATAATTATAAAAATAGAATTAATATATACTTCAATTTTCTACGTTTTAAACATCGTCAAAAACACTATTTGAACATTGTCCAAACATAGATTCTTCTATATTCAAATTGAATACATCATG
Organism: Ochetophila trinervis; assembly: GCA_003254975.1. Lineage (NCBI taxonomy): Eukaryota > Viridiplantae > Streptophyta > Magnoliopsida > Rosales > Rhamnaceae > Ochetophila > Ochetophila trinervis. The sequence continues at coordinate 29,354 of QANX01003618.1, forward strand.
CGTGATTTCTTCAAAGGGAGTTTTATTTGCATCTTGAGATAGGAAAAAATAAAAAAATAAAAAGTAGTTGTAGTACATAGAAATGGTTAATCATAGAGAAATATATTGAAATATAAATGTACCATTATTTTAACTTATTTGCCAAAAAGCCAATCTCGAGTACATAACAAAGCTTGCACATTTTTAAGCATTAGTGAACTGCAGTATTGATCTAGCACTCTACCACCAATACTAAATGCAGAGTCCGAAGCAACTGTTGAAATGGCACAGATAAAATATCACAAGCCAAATTAGAAAGTATTGGATAGCGACATTGCTCCATTTTCCACCAACTAAGAATATCTAAATCTTGTTTTCTGTCTAGCTTTTCTTCATCAAAATATTTATCAAGTTCAGTCTTTTTACTTGAAGAATCACTGCCATATTTGTAAGAAATATCAAAGTCCTGCATTATACAAAATATTATAATTAATAATTTTAATGAAGGTATATAAATTCAAGAACTTAAACTTTTAATACTTTTACGTACAGTAAAAAAATTTCTTTTACCTAAAAAATAAGGTCTTCACATTCCATCTGACTAGAAGCCTCATGCATTGTGGCATTTGTATTGGTAACATGAGAGAAGTTGTTAATATACACCTCGAATAGAGAAACCAATGTGTTCCGGACACATTGAAACTCATAAGAATCATTACCGTGAATCTTTGAATAAGCCCAATCAACAAAATGAATTTTGTAATGGGGATCTAAGATTATAACAATTGCAAGAATCAAGCTATATTCTGACCAATATTTTGCAAACTTCAAATTCATATAAGTTACCATCTTCCTCAAAAAGTTGTCACTTCCTTCCATGGCTGATTTGATGTTATGTTGTATTATGAACACTTTGGGGAAGAATAAATTTGATGTGGGATATTTTGTTTCGGAAAATAAACAAGTTACTTCAGAAAATTAAATACCCTAAAAACTTAATTTTTTTTTTCTATTTTATCCCACTCTTCTGGTGATGGACAACAATTGAAATTTGAATCACACAATTCTAAATTGACCAATGCCTGACGATAGAAAATAACACTCTCACGCATTATATGGATTGAGTTTCATCTAATGGGCACGTCCTGTTTCAAACCTCTTTAGTATCTACTATCTCCACTTGTGCAACACAATCATAAAATTTTTGCTTCCTACTAGAAGAACCTTTAATATATTTGATGCATTCTTTAATCTTTGAAACTGAATCATCAATCTCTTTTAGTCCATCTTGAACTATCAAATTCAATATGTGTGCACAACAATGAACATGAAAGAATTGACCACTCATCAAAAGTACACTAATAGTCATAAAATGTTAATGATTTTATGCCACTTTTTATATTGAATTTAAGCTAGTTTATAATTAATTGTCAGTGAAAAGTACTTCATTATTGTATTTTTCTATTTTCAGTAAAAGAAAGACAAATGCTGGAATAACTGTATTTCTGCGCAACCTTTAATGAGAAAATCATATATGGAGCTACACTTTGTGGTTTTGTGTGATTCTAGTTGAAAATGATTCCTGATTCACTAGGCTTCAATGATGCAAAGTTTCATTGCGAATGGTTTGGCCAATTAGTGCCAATTTGATTTACAAAATCAATATTTCCAACAGTTGTGGCAGATTTACACCATCTCGGGAAAATTAAAATTTGAGTGTCTTCCCAATGTCCAAATTGTGCAAACAAGATATTACCGGAAAGCTAAGATATAGACCTGACTTTTGAAACCAGAATAAATCAATTAGGAGTCCATTTGGTCATTCAAAAGGTACTTGGAATCTACCTAGCAGTCATAGAAGATATAAAAGGAAAGTATTTTGGCTTTTTAGGATGCTATTGATGGTTAGACTGCCATGTCATCACATTTTAGCCATGTGTACAAAATTTGCCACATCATATGCCACATGAAATGTCATATTATTCTAATTATATTAATTGGAATAATATCTAGACTAAAAGGAATTATAGTTGAATATAAATTTGATTCCTAAAGAGATTCCTTATCTCTAGTGTGAACATGAGACACATTTACCGTAAACTCCTTGAGATGGCCGGCCATGCTAGGAAATATGGGGGTTTGAGATTGAGTTTACATATTATCTCCTATATTCTCTAGATTTTAGAAGGGTTTTAAGGTTAAACATCTCCTAAACCTTCCCTATAAATACCATTCATTGTTGAAAGACAAGACAAACCATTCACCACCAGCCCTCACGGCTGGACATTTGTTACACAGAAGTTTCACCACGAGCCCTCATGGCAACATTTTCTCTTTCTCCAGCTGCACATCCCTTCTCTTTCTTTCCATTCTCACAGCAAACAACAACTTTATTTAAGGTTTTATATTCAGTTTTGAGTGTTATTTCATAGTAAGATTGTGATACACCAAGCCAAGTGCAAGGAAAATTCGGCCAAGCCATTGGAGGAGTCATCCTTGTGACTTTGATCATAGTTTGGAGAAGCCAAGAAAAAAAGATTGAAGAACCAATTTTCAGCAGCCATCAACATTGGATTTGATTCCTTTACTCTTATTTTCTTTGCTATTTAAACTATGTTATCTCTTATTTATTTGATGGATAATTTAGAGATGATGTGTAGCTAATTTTTCTATGAGGATTATGATGTAACCCTATTACGAATATTTAGTGTTTAATGCATATTTGAGTTTGATTCATGTTAAGGTTAATATTTCATTGTAGTTCTTAATGCTTTCCATGAAAAGGTGGATTGATTTAATATTTATATTGACTTAGGAATAAGGGATATAAATATGGATGGGCAATGAAATACATGATTAAAGAAATATTGCATGCCTTACTGACAACTTTGAGAAGAACATATTGGGTTTGCAAGTTTTAGGGCTTAAATTTCTGTATTTATATTAGGGATAATTAAATATGTTGTGCTTGCTATATTTGAATGCATTGAGGAATCAACTTCTAATCACTTATGATCAAATGGGGGTTAACCTATGAATTTATTATGTATTAGAGCTAAATAGGAATAATAGTGGTGAAGTCATAATCGTTGTTTTCTTAAAATCTTTGATAAACTACTTGTTGCTTTGTTCTTGTTTTTAATATTGCTTTCACTTTAATTCATACTTGGTTACTCAACAACAAACTTTCAAAAACAACTCTTTTAATTTTCTAAGTTTAATTTATAATTTATTTAATTTTAACACTAGAGACATTATTTCTCATGGGATCGATATTAATTTTCTTTTTAAAAGAAATCCACTTTATTACTTGTTGATTCGTACACTTGCGAGTTAATAAAAAATATACCACAACATACACCCTTATAGTTCAATTGATTTTTCAAAATCTCAACAAAGTAATCATTAACAAATGCATTGTCCAATGTGAAAGAAAATAATTTCTTCGCAATTCCCCAATCAGCTATCATTGAACTAATTTTATCAGACAATGCAACACCAGTGTGAGGTGGGGGCATATGACAAAAAATTAAAATCCTCTTTGCAATTTCCATTCTTGATCGACAAAGTGGGTAGTAAGAGTAATATAACCATCAGTCGATACAGAGGTCCATAAATATGACGTCAAACTAATTCTACCTTGAATTAAATCTAACAAATTATGAAACTTTTTTTTTTTTAATTCTAAACATCCTTAACATGCATGTTTTAACTGTGTTCCTACATGGTAATTTGAGATCAACAGAAATATTTGAAAATATAGCTCTTATTCCTTCATATTCAATAAAGATAAAAGGCAAATCATGTTTTATAATTGCCTCTATGACCAAATTGCGAAAAGTCTCATATTCAAAAGTTGGAGATCTCATCAAAGCATGTCCTTGAGAATTAGATAAAATCATTTGACTAATATCACCATCTCGTTTCTTAGGACAATTAGGAATATGATGCATCATATTTCCTGTTCAATGAGAGCTATCACATACATATATTATCCCACAATGCCTACATTTAGCACATTTTTTTTTATCATTACGAAGTGGTATTTCCTCAAATAATTTCAAAGCAAGTGATCTCAATTTTCTATTTCCACCCATACCTTGTTAGCCTTTAGCCTCTCTTTTTTTTTTTGTATGAATTCCTTACTACTATTTGTATTGTCCCTGGTAATACTTGCACCTACTCTAGTTGTAACCTTGACAAAATCCTCATCAATATTGATTAAATCCATCTACAATACATACATTAGAAAAGATATATCAAATATTTATGAGACAGTCTTAACATTTTCTAACTTTGTTTTTTACTTGTTTTTGTGTTTTAATGAGCCATGCACTAACATACTCACACGGTTTATACACATCACCTACATAATATGTGGACCAAAAACCTCCTCTTAAATCCTTACAATAAATATCTTTTAGCACAAAAAAAGAAAAAAGAAGCTTTCAATTACTACTAAAAGGAAACACATGTCATCTGTGATCTGAATTTTCCTTTTAAGACTATTTTTAATAAGGATTTGGATAAAAGAAAAACTATAAATATTATATACTTGTATATGTGAATTGGAATCATCCACTTGGCACCAGAGAGTTTACCAGTCAAAATGTTTCATATTTTTTAATTTGTTTAGTATTATAATTTCATTGTTTTAATGTTTCTTTTAAACAAATAATGAAATGAATCATCAGTCAAAATTTAGTTGAGTCCAATCACAGAATCCAGATCCCACAAAATAAAACTCAATCTCAGAATCCAGACATCAAGAACAAAAACTCAATCATAGAATTCAGATCCAAAAAAAAAAAAAAAAGACATTAAATAACGAACAGGGCGTAGAAATCACCTTTCTTCACGCCAATATGTGAAGAAGTAAAAGAGGGAGTGGCATCACCAACATAATTGAACTCCTGGAGCTCTTTGAAGTCCGTCCATGGCTTCACCCCGACTTTGGCTTCGTAAAGCTTATTCTTTCTGGCGTCAATGGCTTCCAGAGTAAGATGATGAAGAGTACTGACAACAATTTGTTCTTGGGCCTTTACCAGAATCACCACCCTCACAAATTCAAGCAATGCATTCTACAAACAATAGAAGAAGAAGACAAATTTTTAGAATTTTGATTTCTTCAAGCTGTGCAAATGCGGCTAGCGACGGGCAAGAGGAAAATATAGGGTGACCTAACATGTTATTGACAAATTATTATTATAAAAATTATATATAAATTATATAAAATTACAAATTACCCTTTACTAATGGGTCAAACGGGTTTCACCCAATCTAATACATTTTTTATCGTGTTTTATTATGTGACACTAATATCAATCCGATCCAATATTACAGACCCAAATCTATAAATTATCATGTCGTGTGACATTTTACTAGACCTAGTGCCAAGCCCCAAGCCCGAGTTTCTTTTTCTCTTGCCTTGGTGACAGTTTAATGGTGGAAATTGGTGGAGCACTCATTAAAGAACTATAAGTGCATTTTTTTTCCTTTTATTGTGTTTGATTAGTGTAAAATATGTGAGGAGCATCGGGTTTTCGTTGGTATATGACAAATGTCATGTTTGAATTAATCTGGTCAAATCTTGAGGAAATAAACTTACACTGAGCTGTCCCTAAAAGCTTAGCTGGTGCAACCAGCCAATAAAAAAATGTTTAACATTAAATTGCCAACTAATCCCCATTATATCACTAAATTAAAAATTAAAAAACTGAGAACGTTTTTTTTTTCCCTTTTTTTTTTTAACTATTCTTTTCTTCTTCATCTTCCTCACTTGAAATCAAAACTAATAATGTACATAAAAGGAAAAGAGGTTTCATGAGTCAACAATGGTGAAAAAAAAAAACTTTCAAAGCTTAAAGATAGTGGAGTACGTAACCTTAAGACAATTTTACTTATTTGATATAGTTTTTTTTTTTTTTTTTTTTTTTTTTTTTTTTTTTTNCTGAGTTAGGTGATCCATTAATGAGTAAGGGTTTACTATTACTATTATTATTAATAATATTATTATTATCATTATTATTATTGTTTATTATTATTATTATTTGAATATTTGGCATTTTTTAGTGTAAAGAATTATTAACTTGACTAATATAAATTATAGATTCAATTTACAATTTCTATTGACAATTCTGCAATTGAACAATCTCATTCATTAAGCCAGGTTTAATTTTGTTGTTAAATTTTTACATTGAATATGTGCACATATAATTATATTTTAATGTATTTTAATGATAATTCATATATGAATCTCTTCCGAAGTCAAGATGAATGATTGCGCCATTGGATCTTCTTATGATATCAATGGTATGTTTACAAAGTGATATAATATAATTTTCTATGAATAATAATTTTTTACTAATAAATTTGTTTAATTTTTATTTTCATTTTCAGTTGGAAGAAGCAACTTTTGATTGTAGTGGTCTTTACTTTGTCATTTTTATTTCTTACTAGCATTAAGGTTGTGGTATTCCTTACGCAGAATATTCCTACTAAGCTTGAGGCTGTTGTCATATAATTAACATACTTTTTCCTTGTTAAGAGATAAAAAAATAGCTTTAATTTGTTTCATAAAATCTACACTATGTTAATAAAAAGACAAACCGTCATGGTGTGGCTTTTGTTCACTGATTACTATAATATGTGATGCATGTTGCAATGTTCCTATAACTTAATTTTTCTATATGTTGTAATGTTCCTATAACTCAATTTTCCTATATATGCTTGATGTATGTTCATATAACTCAATTTTCTCTAAAAATTATTAATTTATTAGCACACCCCCAAAACTCTAGAGACATATAGAATAAACTATCTATACTATGACAACAACAAAACCACATTAAGCAGTTAATATGTAGTGACTACAAGAAAACATGAATTACTAGCAAAAGTGGTCATCAACAAAATCAAATGGATTTGATAAAGATCCCTTCACTTCCATTGAATCCATTGAATGAAGATTATAGATTTGAGTAAAATTGGGAAGAAAGAAGATAAGGAAAATGAAAGAAATTTCTAGTATAGTCATTATAAGATTTTTGGAGTAGAAAAAAGGAAGAAGAAAAAAAATAGAGCCATTACACAGACAACCTAGCAGAAAAATCCATTCTTTCTTTTTTTCTTAAATTTATGGAACAAAATAGAAAAAAAAAATTAAATGAAAGATAAAAATAAAAGAATGTAGGGAAAAAGCTGTGGAAGTGAAAAACTATTTTCACCGTTGAAGACGAGAGAAAAAATGTGGTTGAATGAAAGATAGAGAATATTTTCTTTTTGAATTATGTGATATAACAAGGGTTAGGTGACAATTTAATGTGGTGTCATCTTTTAATCAGTTGGTCGCACCAGTTGAGCTTTTAGGGACAAGCCCATATAAATTTTTCTCAATCTTGAGGCTTGTAAGCGAAAATAATGTTGGGTATCTATTGCAAATTGTTGTGTGGTTGTTTTAGAGGTGTTGCAAGTGTTAAATATGTGGAGTAAATTGGGTGTTTAAGTATATATGTGGTAAGGATTAGCTGTTAGTTAGATAATTGTCATATTTATGTTTTGATAAATGTTATTGATGCGTGTCAGAAACACCAAAATTAATTACTGAATTTAAACACTACTGTAGTAGCGGCAAATTCAGGTCGATTCCACAGAGACTAATAATCAAACTCAATCTATTCCAATTAAAAAAAAATTAAAAAAAAAAAAACAAATGGGGGATTTTATGTTGGGAAGTTCAATTATTAAAGCAAACAAATTAATAAATATTGAAAATGACAATTGGAGAAAACTTTAGGTCAAAGTATCTTCAATTATTAAAGAACATGTGATCACAGACAAAAATATATCTAAAAATAATCATTCAATGTTAGACTGAATAAAATAGCACGGCTAATTTTATTCTAACTCTCACAACTAATTAATTCAGATACGATCGTAAATTAATCTTAATTCTGAAATATCTAAACTAACGTGATCTAAATCAAATCAGAACAACATTAAGAACAATAGCAATCAACAATAAACAAGTCTTATAAACATTGTAAAACTTTAATCTATTATGCATTCTCCTAAGAGATTAACAAAAGCTTAACATGCAATTATTAAAATCAAAGTACAATTAAACATAGAACATTCAATACTATTGAATTCCTAATTAGCAAATACCCAATCCACAAATAATTATAACGGATCCAAATTATAATAAAAAGAGAATTGAATAATAAACAAATAAATTAGACACAAATTGAATAATTAAAACTTATAAACCAAGTCTCACACCTTATACTTTAGCAATGAACGATACTCTTACCCAAGAGAAGGATTTAGCTACTCATAATTGTTACAAATCTCTCTCTTAAAGTTGTTTTTGCTCTAAAAACGGCTATCATTTTTACAACAATCATAAAACATATTTATACTAAAACCTAGAGCTAAAAAGTCACAAAAACGAGCTTAAACGCTCAAATTCGTGCCCATCCAGGTGCCTGGGCATGCACCTGGGCTGTAGTGCCTTGCTGCTAATGTTCAATTAATTACGGTTTTGCCATTGCTTCTTCATTTTTTCTGTTTAATTATGATTTTGCCACTGTTTCTTCATTTTTCATCTCTTTAAGTTCAAATCCACCTAAAACATAGAAATATACAAATTAATCCATTTTAATTGAATAAAACTTGCTCAAATCAAGTATTAAGGTACGTAAAATATATATAAATTGCATCTCATCAAATACCCTTACACTTAATCTTTGCACGTCCCGGAAAAATCATAAAATATTATATTTCAAAAAAAAACTAAATCAATTAATTAATGAAATATTATAGACATAGACAACCAAAAATTCAACAACTAGCACATCATAACCACATGAATCTAATAATCTTCAGTCTTACTAGCAACCAACTTAATTAAGCTCAATTCAAACTAGTTCGGCCAACAATTCACTAAATTCTCTCTAATCACTCAAATGTTTAAAAATATTGAAAATATTTTCTCGAATTCAATGCAAAAACTTTCTCTATCATAAGCTTGCTTATCAATCTAATCTCCACCACCTAGCATACAATTAAGCACAAATCCGAAGGTCTTTGAAAAGGTTGTAAAGTGGCTTAGGTAAAGGTAAGGTAGAAAAGAAAAATCATAAGAAAAACAATGGGTTAGCATCCAAAATCCAACAGAGCATTTAAGATATGATCTCATTAATACCCACCAACATTTTTCAACTATTTTCTTTCTCCTCTAAACTTATCACATTTAGCCCAATTCTCATGCTTTTACAAAAAAAACAAAAATTTCTCACCTTTTTTTTTTCTTTTTTCTTTCAAAAATTCTTTATACTACTGTTTTTATTTCTTTTTTTTTTCTCCAACAAATACACCAAAGCATGAGAATTCCAAAGATTTTTCTTCAACCACTTTATACAATTCACTCATACCAACCATCATAAGTATGATCACCCTCACACTTAGTCAAAACAATCTTTTTGCTCCAAACAACCCACAAAATTCACCATCATACATCCCAAATGCTCAATTAGACTTAGGATAGGAAAAAGTAGTAAAAATCAAGTCCAAGGCTTGTAATGTAGGCTAAAGATCAAAGAAAAAGATCATAAAAGCTCAAAGGGGTTAAACAATGATAAACATAAAGGTTGGCTTTTTTTGGCTAAGTGGCTAAAATTAAATAAAATGCTTTCATCATTTTAATGCAAAAATACAGCAATGTGATCTCAATAAGCATGTCAAAGCAAGTTCTAAAGATACAAATTCATACATGAATATTACTCACAAAAATTATTAAAAGAAGTAATTAATTCAACTTCAAGGCTCAAAAGCTCACTTAAGCTTAAATTTGCCAAAACTAGTTTTCATTTAACCCAATTCAAATGGTTGCTAAAATAGACTTCAAAATGCTAAATTCACTTAGCTAAACATGCTATTTACTTCATTTTATTTAAGTCTCCATCTATAATATTGATACTTTCATGACTCAAAGCAATGAGAAACATAACAAATTAAACAAAGCAACGAAGTATATGTTCACCAATCTCAATATCAACCCATAAATACAAATAAAAAGTAAAGTAAAAAGCAAAACAAAATACGAATAAACTAAATAACTAACCTAACAAAATAACAAATAAAAGTAATAATCCTAAATTACCCCCCCCCCCCCCACCCCCACACTTAAATCACATTATCTCCAATGTGTATAAAATGAATAAAATATATGAAGAAAAAAAGTAATACTCTCCTGAAAAAGTGAATTCCACATCATGCACAGGGACAAGCCAATCTACTGGTGTGATAGAGGTTTTTTTTTTTTTTTTTTTTTTTTTTTTTTTTTTTTTTTTTTTTTTTTTTTTTTTTTTTTTTTTTTTTTTTTTTTTGAGCAGCCAGCAGGCAGAGCCTGCCAGGCGCCTGGTGCTGCGATTTCAATTTTAATTTTAATTTTTTTTAGGGTGTGATAGGGTTTTTTTTTTAGCAGCCAGCTGGCAAAGCCTGCCAAGTGCCTTCCCAAGCCCCAGACCAGGCGCCTGGTGCTGCGATTTCAATTTTAATTAATGTATTTATTTTTTTTTATTAAGAACACCTTTGAATTCCTCAAGTAATGGACTCCTTATCAAATATTGTGATTGTTTTCACTTCTCCATCGAATTCTAAGATTAGTGCTCCTTCACAAACATCAATTTTTGCTTTAGCAGTCTTTTAAAATGGTCTGCCTAAAATGATTGGTGTTAGATTTAGAAATGCATCATCCACCATGTCCAAAACATAACCTGCACCAAAACATCTTTAACTACCCCTATCGGGTAGGCATTATACCTATCTGCTAACTGAATGATAACTCATGTATCTTTTAGAGAGCCCAATTGTAAAGAATCATACATTAATTTAGGCATCACATTAATGGAAGCTCCTAAATCTAGCATGGCACGTTCAATTTTAGAATTTTCAATCACACATGATATAGTAAACGTATCTGGATCATTACATTTTGGAGGTAGCTTCCTTTGCAAAATTGCTGAGACATTCTCACCTACCTTGATCTTTTCATCTCCTCTTAGCTTTCTTTTGTTGGTGCATAGCTCTTTTAAAAATTTAGCATACTGAGGAATTTGACGAATTGCATCAATTAGTGGAATATTAACTTCCACCTTCCTAAATGTGTCCAATATCTCTTGTTCTTGCTCTTCTTTTTTACTCTTGTTCAATTTGCTAGGAAAGGGAGCAGCAATGTAATTGTTAGAAGAAATATTAAGAGCTTTAGAGTTTACCTTAGGTGATGCCTCAACTTTAATTTCTTCTTCCACTTGATGCTTCTTTTTAGTGTTCGGATTGTCTTTCTTGGAATTGTCCACTTCTTTCCCATTTCTTAAGGTAATGGCTTTAACATCCTCCCGTGGATTGATTGGTTGAGATGGTAGTTGCCCAGATTGACTAGCTTGAAGCTTGCCCACAGTAGTTGCTATTTGACTCATTTGATTCTCCAAATTCTGAAATCTCTTTAACGCATCATGTTGCCATTGTTGAGTGTTAGTGGCTAAAGCTTTCACTATATCCTCCAATGACATACCTGATTTAGGAGGTTCTGCAGGTGGTGGTCTTGCTTGGTACGGTTGTGGGTAGGGATTTTGTCCTGGGTTATTTCCATAACTCAAATTAGGATGATCATTCCATCCAGGATTGTAAGTGTTAGAAAAAGGATCATATTTGTGTTGTGGATATCCTAGAAATCCACTAACTGCATTTGCTTACTGAATAGTCTCATCTTCTTGTAGAGTTGGGCATGAATCTGTAGCATGACCCCCAACAAAGAAAATTTCACAAACCTTAATAGCTTGAGCATTCACTACAGCCAACTGTTGAACTAAAGAGGTTAAGTTAGAAATCTGGAGCTCTAGGTTGGATGTACTTACCTCATAAATTTTTTAGCTAGAGGGTTGGATTGAGAGCCAAACTGCTGTGAATTAGCAGCCATAGTAAAGATGAGATGTCTAGCTTTTTCTGAAGTCTTTTCATCTAAAGCACCTCCACTTACTGCATCCACCATACTCATTTCCATGGGTAACATGCCTTCATAAAAATATAGGATAAGGAGTTGCTCAGTAATCTGATGGTGAGTGCAACTAGCACACAATTGTTTAAATTGCTCCCAATACTCATATAACGATTCACCATCATGTTGTTGGATACCACAAATCTCTTTCCTTATATTGGTAGCTCTTGAAGAAGGAAAATACTTCTTTAAAAATAACTGCTTCATCTCATTCCAGGAATTGGTAGAACCGGAAGGAATGTAGTATAGCCAATCTTTAGCTGCATCTTTAAGTGAGAAGGGAAAAGCTCGCAACTTAATTTGTTCTTCAGTTACACCATGCGGCTTCATCCCTAAGCACACTACATGAAACTCCTTCAAATGTTTATGAGGATTTTCACCTACAAGACCAAAGAAAGTTGGGAGTAAGTGTATTAATCCAGACTTTAATTCAAATGAAGCTTGCACTTCAGGAAATTCAATGCAAAGAGGCTGAGATTTAAATTTGGAACAGCCAACCCCTTCAAAGTTTGAGGTCTGTTGTTGTTAGCAGGGTCTACCATCTCTTCAAATTCAGAATTACTGTCTACGCTTAGATCTCCTTTTTTTGATAGTCTAGTCATGCACCTGAAACAACAAAATTTCAAAGCAAACTAACACTAAAATTATAATAGAAATAATTGACGCACAGTCCCCGGCAAAGGCGCCAAAATTTGATGCATGTCGGAAACACCAAAATTAAGTACTGAATTTAAACACTATTGTAGTAGCGAAGAGTTTAGATCGATTCCACAGAGACTGATAATCAAACTCAATCTATTTCAATTAAAGCAAAATTTAAAAAAAAAACAAATGGGGGATTTTATGTTGGGAAGTTCAATTATTAAAGCAAACAAATTAATAAATATTGAAAATGACAATTGGAGAAAACTTTAGGTCAAAGTATCTTCAATTACAAAAGAACAGGTGATCACAGACAAAAATATATCTAAAAATAATCATTCAATGTTAGACTGAATAAAATAGCACGGCCAATTTTATTCTAACTCTCACAATTAATTAATTCAGATACGATCGTAAATTAATCATAATTCTAAAATATCTAAACCAACGTGATCTAAATCAAATCATAACAGCATTAAGAACAATAGCAACCAACAATAAACAAGTCCTACAAACGTTGTAAAACTTTAATCTATTATGCATTCTCCTAAGAGATTAACAAAAGCTTAGTATGCAATTATTAAAATCAAAGTGCTACTAAAAATAGAACATTCAATACGATTGAATTCCTAATTAGAAAATACCCAATCCATAAATAATTATAACGGGTCCAAATTATAATCAAAAGAGAATTGAATAATAAACAAATAAATTGGAAGAACACAAATTGAATAATTAAAATTGAATTAAAACTTATAAACCAAATCTCACACCTTATAGTTTAGCAATGAACGATACTCTTACCCAAGAGAAGGATTTAGCTACTCATAATTATTAGAAATCTCCCTCTTGAAGTTGTTTTTGCTCTAAAAACGACTATCCTCTTTACAACAATCATAAAACATATTTATACTAAAACCTAGAGCTAAAAAGTCATAAAAAACGAGCCTAAACGCTCAAATTTGTGCCCATCCAGGCGCCTGGGTATGCACATGGGCTGCACTGCCTTGATGCCAACGTTAAATTAATTACGATTTTGCCACTGCTTCTTTATTTTTCTATTTAATTATGATTTTGCCACTGTTTCTTCATTTTTCATCTTTTTAAGCTCAAATCCACCTAAAACATAGAAATATACAAATTAATCCATTTTAAGTGAATAAAACATGCTCAAATCAAGTATTAAGGTACATAAAATATATATAAATTGCATCCCATCAGTTATAGATTTAGATAAATTTGTATTATTATCTTTATCTATTGTATAGCTGTAGACTTCATCTTAAGATATAGTTCTTATCAATCTATGTCTATATATACTGTATCAATTGTCTTTGATAAATATATAAGAATTAATACTTTATTATTCCTAACAGGGTATCAGAGTAGGTTGATTCTCTCTATATTTTTTTTATTCCTTCTTATAATGTTTACAAGCTCAACCTCTTCTCAATCCCGTACCACTTCCTTAAATATTATCACACCTAGTGTTGGTCTTCCTGGTGTACAGATCTCTGGAAGGTTTAGTCATCCTCTTTCAACAAAACTAAATGCTACAAATTTTCTTCAATGGTGTCAACAAGCCCTTGCTGCCATAAAAGGAAACCGAATGATGAATTATATCAAAGGAAAATATGAGATTCCATCTGAATATCTCAATGATACAGATCAAGTAGCAGGAAAAGTCAATGAAGAGTTTACAATCTGGATTCAACTGGATCAAATCTTGATGTGTTGGTTGCTGGAATCTATGACACCTGATGTGCAGATTCAAATGGTTGGATGCAATTTCTCCTATGAGGTATGGGATACTGTTGAACGTATGTTTTCATCACAGTCAAAAGCCAAAATTTTGCAGCACAAACTCCAATTACAGACTACCAAAAAAGGAGGAATGTCAATGGCAGAATATTTGTTGAAAATGAAAGGCTATGTAGATGCACTTGCTACTGCGGGGTATCAAACAACTGAGGAGGATCATATCCTTTATATTCTAAGTGGTCTAAACTCAGACTATGTTGCTTTTGTTATTTCTGTTTCCACTCGTACTGAATCACTAAAGTTACAGGATATATGTGTCATGCTTCTTGCTGATTATCATCATTCTATCACTAATGATTCTATGCAGATTAACATTACGTCCCATAAAGATGGTTCTTACAAAAAACATGCTGTCTATCAATCTCATGACAGTGCATCTCAACCACGATATTTTAATGGGAGTCGTGGTAATAGAGGTTGAGGAAGAGGAACTGGCAGAGGACATTTTCGACATAATTCAAATCGTGTCTACTATTAGATATGCACTCGACCTGGTCATCTTGCATCACAGTGTTATAATCAATATAACCAAAACTTTCAAGTCACTCCCATGCCATCACAACCGCCAATTTCTGCTATGGCTGCTCTACCAGATTCTTTGATTGATCCAAACTGGTATCCGGACTCAGGCGCTACAAATCACTGTACTTCAGATATTTCTCATCTCCATGACAAGCATGAGTATACAAGACCTGAAAAAATATACATGGGCAATGGAGAAGGTTTGCATATCACTCATATTGGTTCCAAAATTCTATCTCATTCCTCTCAATCTTTAACTCTTAAAAATATTCTTCGTGTTCCACAAATAACAAAAAATATGTTAGGTGTCTCTAAATTCACTTCTAATAACAATGTTTTCTTTGAATTTCTCCCTCTTTTTTGTCTTGTTAAGGATCAATGCACGGGGAAGTTCTTCTTCAAGGCCAGCTTAAACATGGACTCTACTTTTTTGCTACTCCTCCACAGGCATCTTCCTGGAGCTCCTCTTTTCATTTTCAGTTTATTAAACATATGACTTCTTCCAAGTCATGTGCTCTAGGTGCAAATAAAAGTAGCAATGTTTTTTATTTAAATTTATGGCAACAAAGATTAGGCCATCCTTCCTTCGCTGTCACTAAATTAGTCATGAAATATTGTAATGTTTTCAATTCCTAATTTTAATACAAATCTAGTTTGTTTTGCCCATCAATTTGGTAAAAGCAAAAAATTGCCTTTTCACTTTTCTTTCACACAATATTCTGAACCACTCCAATTGATTGCCATGGATTTGTAGGGTCCTGCATATGTTCTCTTTAATAATGATAACATATATTATATTTCATTTGTGGATGTTTATACACGTTATACATGGATTATTCCTCTCAAAAACAAATCTGATACACCTCAGGCTCTTATGTTGTTCAAGACTCAGGTGGAGTTACAATTCTCTAAAAAGATTAAAATTGTTCAAACAGATGGTGGCAGTGAATTTAAACAACTGGTTTCCTTGTTTAATTCTTGTGGGATAATATTTCGAAACTCTTGTCCACACACACACGGACAAAATGGTATTGTGGAACGGAAACACAAGCATATAGTGGAAACTAGACTAGCTCTTTTAGCTACTGCTTCAATGCCATTTCATTTTTGGGAAAATGTTTTTACCTCTGCTGTCCATCTCATAAATCAACTACCATCTGCATCTCTTGGTCATCTCTCACAGTGGGAAAAACTATATGGAATAAAACCAAATTATCATTTGCTAAAGGTTTTTGGTTGCTACTTTTTTCCACATCTACGTCCTTATAATAGACATAAACTCATGTTTAGATCTCAGCCATGTACATTTTTGGGGTACAACAACAAGTTCAAAGGATATAAATGTTTATCTAAAGATGGAAGAATATATATAGCCAAGAATGTTGTTTTTGATGAAACACTTTTTCCTTTTGCTAACAACGTTTCTTTCTCTTCCAGGACTGATACAACTCAGAGTTTTACTCCATCTAATATTCATTTTCTTCACATCCACCAATGGCCAAATAGCTATCCTCAAAATTCAAGTTTACACTCTCCCACCACTAGTTTATCTAACAGTCCACCTTTATCACCTAAAGTATCTCAACCAAAATCTTTTTCTACATCTGATACATCGATACCATCGCTTATTCCAAACCAATCTCATCCTGATCTCAATTCTCAGCTACAAACAAACACTCATCCCATGCAAACTTGATCCAAAACAGGAAACCTAAAGCCACAGCTTTTTCTAACCACCACAACTATTTTTGAACCAAAGTCTGTTAAATAAGCTTTATCCTCTCCAGTCTGGCTGAATGCAATGACTAACGAATATTCAGCTCATGCCAAAAATACATGGACTCTAGTGCAAAGACCTATCAATCGGAAAATCATAGGGTGCAAGTGGGTTTATAGAGTAAAATATAACTCTAATAATACAGTACAAAGATACAAAACCCGTTTGGTTGCCAAAGGCTATCACCAAACTCTAGGATGTGACTTCAAAGAAACCTTCAACCCTGTAGTGAAGCCTATCACAATTCGTGTTCTTCTCACACTCGCTCTTGCAAAAAATTAGTCTCTCCGGCAACTAGACTTCAACAACGCCTTTTTAAATGGTGACTTGGAAGAGGAAGTTTACACATTTCAGCCTCCTGGACTTGTTCAAGGCAGTTCCTCTTTAGTTGTATGTAAGTTTAATAAAGCTTTATATGGCCTTAAACAAGCCCCACGTGCTTGGTTTCGGAAATTGGGCAATGCGCTTCAATCACTTGGTTTTCAACAGTCAAGCTGATCCTTCCCTATTTATTCGACATGCATCTTCCTCTACAATCTATCTGTTAGCCTAAGTTGATGATATTATCATTACGGGGAATAATAATCTTGAAAAAAATCCTTTTGTTCATCGACTGAATAATATGTTTTCTTTAAAAGATCTTGGTTTACTAAATTACTTTCTTGGCATCCATGTTCTTAAAACATCTAATGGAGTTATTTTGTGTCAACATAAATATATTCAAGATCTACTCAGAAAAGCAACTATGTTGAATGCAAAACCAATATCCACTCCAATGGTTGGTGGTCACCAACTTTCTGCTCGTGAAGGATCAGTCTTCTCTAATCCTACACTATATAGACAACTTGTTGGAGGTCTTCAATATGTCACTATTACTAGACCAGAAATTTCTTTTGCTATTAGTTAGATAATTGTCATGAAGGATTATTTCTTTTGCTCATGAAGGTCATGGAGGTCTTCAATATTTCACTATTTCTTTTGCTCATGAAGGATTAGTTGTTAGTTAGATAATTTTCATATTTATGTTTTGATAAATGTTATGGATTTAGATAAATTTGTATTATTATCTTTATCTATTGTATAGCTGTAGACTTCATCTTAAGCTATAGTTCTTATCAATTTATGTCTATATATACTGTATCAATTGTCTTTGATAAATATATAAGAATTAATACTTTATTATTCTTAACTATATCTTATTGGGTATTACTAAATATACATATATTGCTCAATCTTGCATAAATTGTGGTATTTAGGTGAAATAAATGCATGTTAATGTGCATAAATTGAGAAATGTAGGCAAAATAAATGCATATTATATGGTTAAATGAATTGTGAGTGCATAAATTGAGGTATTTAGGTAAAATAAATGCATGCTTATGTGGCTAAATGAATTATGAGTGCATAAAAATGAGGTATTTAGGCAAAATAAATACATGTTAAGTGTATGGTTAATATTTTTGAAGTGACATTGTTGTGTTTAAATGAAGTATGGTGGAGTTGAAATAGATATGAAAGGTATAAGATATGTTTTGCTTGCATGTACTTAAATATAATAATTTTGGGTAAGGTTCTATAAACAATGAACTCTGCCGAAACTTTTATAAAACTTCTGGCATAGGAAAGGGTTTTAGTTTGGTTTCTAAGAAGTAGAGTGTTAATTACTAATACATGCATGCAAGACCTGTTAGAGTGGGTCCTGTCATTCCAATTAGAATCTAAATTCTTGTAGTTGAAAAATAAAAGACAATATATATGGGTGCTTCACAAATCAGCTTGATCGACAAATTTTCAAAATATAATAGCATATGATCAAGCTGATTCATAGAAGAAACTAGACAATTTAGTTTAGTTGCAATCAACTTACAAGTTCGTTTGTATAACACTAAAATCAATGATCATGAGAACACTTTAAGGCACTTTCATCACTTTGTATTATAATGTATTCCAACTTGGTTTTGTATTATGTTAGTCCAATACTATGCTTGGTGATACTAAGGGATTATATCTAATACCCCTCCTTATGTTTTTATATGGGGCCATGGTGTATTAGTAATACATCCCAAATCGGTGGTTTTAACTAATACACAAATTTCATTGATGACATGTGTTGAGATATTACTGATGTGATTTGAATAAATATTTTAGTTTTTATTTCATGAACCTACAATATATTTGACATTATTATTAGTTAATTTTGATATATATTAATTTTACAATTTTATTTACATTGATAACTGTTTCTATTTAAGCATAAATATTTTAATTTTTCCTATTGAATTAAAAATGATATAATTTTAAATAATGATATAAATTTGAAAATTTTGATTAAAAATTTATTCAAAATAGCCCATTGAATACAATGTTGTACTAAATAGAAAAATGCTATACAGATTTTAATACAATCCTACACTAAACATATCATAGGCTAAATACAATGCATTATAGCACATTTAAATAGAATACATATCAAATCAAAAAGATAAAAATAAGACGCACGGATCAAACAAAACCCTTTTTGTTTTTAAGGGAATCAAAGTATTATGAACGAAGAACACAAAAAAAAAAATTTGAAAACAAAGATAAATAGGTACTTATCTCAACCAATGCTTTGATACCAATTGATGCAGAACCCTAAGATTAAAGAATCCGGAACCCCAAAACACACAAGAAATATTGAACAATAATTGGAAACAAGAACCCGCCCTACCAAGCCCTTAGATAACTTATATCTAAAAACATGGATTAGAAGGCTAGGGAAGAGAAGAATAATCGCCACAAAATATTTCTACTATGATAAGAGAATTCAACTCCTAATGCAATAAGAAGAAGAAATTGGTTCCTCTCCTTGCAAGAACATTCATGGGAGTAATAAGAAAATAAATTCTTTCAATTGATTAAAATCTGAAATCTATATATGTCTATTACATAAGAATTGATCCCCCTTTATATAGGGATTAGGGTTAAATCAAGAATCAATCTAAACCATTAAATATTAAGAAAATAATCATAAAGCTAAAAACTAACCCTAAATAAATAAAATACAAAAATAGTAAAAATTAAAAAACTGTCATTATAATATGATAATAGCAAATATTACAAAACTGCAATTATAAAATGCTTGTTATTAAAACTATGTCGTTTCGTGTCCGCAACTCCCAAGCATTATTACCACTTTTATCCCTTGCTTGGGCATCATGCTTAAATCATCATTAGGCCTCATAAAATTGTTTAAATCATTTGAAAACTTGAATCGATCTTCATCTATAATTCTATTCACAAGTCCAAGCATTCTCTCTTTAATCTTCTTAGCTCGAGAACGCGTCACTGGTCTACTAGGTAAGATGATGTCATCCTCTTTTGCTCCAATGCTAGAATATGACTCTATGATGCCCGCATCACCTCCGAAGTGGATTTCATGGGTAGATTGTTTAGACTCTTAGTATGGCACTATCTTGAAGAAATCTAGAGTCTATGTTGTGATACACCTATCAATCTGATATAATCAAATATTTTGATAAGTTTTTATTTTAATAAATATCTTTTAATTCAAATTTGATTTAAGATATCAAATATAATAAATTATTCTCTGATAAGTCTTTATTTTAAATCAAAATCAGAAAAACAAATATTTCATCTGTTAAGATTTTGTTTTTGATTTTTGAAAATAGAATTTTAATAGGATTGTGGTTCCTATTATCTATAAGTTATTTTCCTTTGGGAGGAACCTCTAGAAATCCTACATACTATTCAAAATCAGAGAGAATACAAAAATACAAAGAGAAAAATATATTATTTTTCTCAAATGTAATGTGTCAAAATCTAAGAGAAATGTTTAAGTGTTCCCTCTACTGTGCAACCTGAGAATAGCTTGGAGGATCTAGCAGATCTGGTGGTAGATCCCAGTAGCAGATTTGGTAGCGGGTTGTAGATTCAACAGCAGATCGAGTGACAACTTGTAGATCCGGATACAGATCGTAGATCAATAGATTCTTTATACCACGCATCAAATCTAGAAAGTCAAATTATATTATGTAATACTGCACGCCCCTCACTGTTTGGGCAACTGACGGAAAGCCAGAAAGAGTTTTGGCCATAAACCACCATGGACAAAAGTAGACACAGAGACAAATAGACCAAGCAGTGGCAGGTCAACGGAAGCCTCCAGATGCGCCTACACACATCACGAGAATTTTTTTTAACTAGTTTGGGTTTTGGTCTTTGGGCTTAAACATTAGATAGCCAATTTTTTAATTTGGCCTACAGTCCATGGACTTGCAAGACCATAAAAGATGAAGAATTGACCAACATGATGGATTGGGCTAGATTTTTTTTTCTATTAAACTTGTAATTTTTTTTTTCATCTAGGTATCATGGATTAGTGTTTGTTATTTATTTGTTTGTTTATTTATTTATTTTTATGAATGATTTAATTATATGCTATTATATTTTTTATATGATGTCATGTCCTATAAACTAGGTGGTGCCATATTAATTTGCATCAATTACATGTACATAATAATTATTATGATTTTGTATCTAGATTAATAATTATTACTGTTTTCAGATAATAATTTGGAAAATCAAAATCCCAATATGTTTTAAAATATTGAATGGATGAAATTTTTTATTAAAATATTTCTTTTAAATCCTAAAGGCTCTATTGTGGGTTCAATAATAAAATGATCATGTGATGCTCCAACGGATAAACATGGTCGGATATTATTGGATTGGACCTTAATAATTTTCAAAATTTTAATAAGGTTGTTCGGCCCAACATTGACAATTCTTGGATATTAAAGGTAATTTTGAAAACTAAACAATAGTTTTAACATTCAAACGTAATCCAATTATTACCCTCCGAATGATTTTATGTTAATTTTATCAAGAGCCCAAGTTGTTTAAAAATAATGGTTGATAGTCTAATTAGACAAAATAAATTTGAGTTGAATTTAAAAGTATTGTTTGGAAATATTCTGCCTAAGGAGATTGAGTCTTAAAAACGTCCGTTTGTAACACCGCAATCTTTCTTAGGAATTGATCTAGTAGGATATTTTTTTATTTCATATTTAATTTAATTTATTGTAAATGTCATGTCCAATGTAAGCGTCTATAATGGAAGCTAAATTATTATTTTTTCAACAAGCATAACTTATTTTTTGGGATTAATTAAAAGTATGTTTATTGAGTTACTTTCTTTTAATATAAGTGTGCAATTTTTTTTTCTAGAAAAATAACAACTTTTAACCCTCTAGCTGTTATTTTGAGCCAAAAACCCATGGATGGAAATAATTACAGCGATTGGAAAACTAATCACTTTATTGGGCTAAAATATGATAAAATCAAATATGTCATTACCACGCCTAAACATGTTCTACCCGCAACAGATGACGAGGCTCAAGTGAATAAAGATTATTCCAACTTGCAAGACGCGGATAATTAATAGGCATAAAATGTTAATGTTTTTATGCAATTTTTTATATTGAATTTAAGCTATTTTTTAATTAAATGATAATGGAAAGTACTTAATTATTGTATTTTTCTGTTTTCAGTAAAAGAAAGACTAAAGCTGGAATTACTATGTTGATGCGCAACATTTACTGAGAAAATCATATATGGAGCTACACTTTGAGGTTTTGTGTGATTCTAGTTGAAAATGATTCATGTTTCACTAGGCTTCAATACTGAAAAGTTTCATTGCAATTCGTTCTGCCAATAAGTTCCAGTTTGATTTACAAAATCACTATTTCCAACAGTTGTGGCAGATTTACACCATCTTGGGAAAACTGGAATTTGAGTGCCTTCCTGAGGTCCAATTTGTGCAAACAAGATATTCCTAGAAATCTAAAACATAGACCTAACGTTTTCCACAAGAATCAGTGGATTCGGATTTCATTTGGTCACCCAAAGTCTACTTGGAATCTGCTTGACGGTCATTGAAGATAAAAAAAAGGAAAGTTCTTTGCTTATTTGGACTACGTTTGTGATTGGACTGCCATGTCACCACACACCAACCATGTGTCCGAATTTTCCACATCATATGCCACATGGGAGGTCAGATTATTCTAATTTAATTATTAGAATAATATTTAGGAAAAAAGGAAAAGGAATTAAAGATTGATTTTTATTCCTAGAGGGATAAGGAATGTTTATGGAGATTGAGATTATGTAATATTGTATCTCCTATATTCTCTAGGTTTTATAGATAATTTAGGGTTAAACCACTCTTAAACCTCTCATATAAATAGATTGCTACCTTGAGAGTGAAAAGAAAGATCCTTTACACAATTCACTAGCCCTCACAGCTGGACGTTTTTCTCTCTTCCTCGCGGCTGAACGTTTTTCTCTCTTCCTCACAGCAACAAAGCTTCTCTTAGGTTTTATTTAGTTTCTATTAGTTAATTCATAGCAAAGTTGTGCTACACAAAGCAAGGTACAAGGAGGTTCGGCCAAGCCATCGGAGGAGTCAAACTTGCTACCTTGATCATAGTTTGAAGAAGCCAAGGATTGAAGATTGAAGAATAAATTCCAGCAGCCATCAACTATTGGATTAGATTCCTTTTCTCTTTATTTTCTTGCTATTTAATTTATGATATTTCTTTATTGTTTAATGGATAATTTAGAAATCATGTTTAGCTAATTTTTCTATGAGGATTGTGATGTAACCCTATTACAGGTATTTAGTTTTTAATGCATATTTAGATTGATTCATGTTTAAAGGTTGATATTTTATTGTAGTTCTAAATGCTTCCATGAAAAGGTGGATTGATTAAGTATTTATATTGGCCTAGAAATAAGGGATATAAGTATGGATGGGCAATAAAATACATGTTTATAGAAATATTGCATGCCTTAGTGACAACTTTAACAAGATCTTATTGGGTTTGCATGTCTTAGGGCTTAAATTTCCGTATTTATATTAGAGATAATTAAATACGTTGTGCTTGCTAGATTAGAATGCATTGAGAAATCAATTTCTAGTCATTTGTGGTTAAGGGGGGGTTAACCTTTGAATCTATATTGCATTAGGACTAAATATGAATAATAGTGGTGAAGTCATGATCCTTGTTCTTTTAAATCTATGAAATCTTACTTGCTGCCTTTTCTTTAATTATCATAATTTATTTCTTAAATTGCTGTATTGATACTCAACAATCACTCAAAAACAATTCTCTTTTATTTTTCAAAGTTTAATTTACAGTTTATTTAATTTCAATAACTAGAGATATTATTCCTCGTGGGATTGATATCGGTTTCCTTTCTAAAAGGAATCCACTTTATTACTTGTTGATTCATACACTTGCGAGTTGATCTAAAATATACCACAACAATAATGCAGTTCACAAGATTATTCCAACTCGCAATAGGCGGATAATGCAGTTCACAAGATTATTCCAACTCGTAAGAGGAGGATAATGTAGTTCGCTGCTATATCCAGGCTAGCATTGCTAAACACTTGATGCTTCATATCATGATTCTCAAGAGTGGGGCAGCAATGTTTCAGGCTCCTGGTGGAATATTTGCTGAATCAAACTGTGCTTTTAGGCAATCTGCTTTGGGGGCTCTAACAAGCACAAGGATGACAGGGAGAAAATGTGCAAGATTATTGTCTGAAAATGATGGCAAACCTCAGTCAAGTCAAGATTTTAGGGATCAAGCTGGATCAAAGGTCCCAAATTGATTTGATCCTAAATTCTTTATATGAGTGCTTCAGTTAGTTTAAAGTGCTACAATAAGAACAAGCTAAATTTGGCTCATGTTGAGCTGATGCATGAGCTTCAGAATGCTAAAGAGTCTTTTTAAAATCTGGCAGTGATTTTACTTAGGGTTCTGTTAAGACCAAAGGGAAACATCAAGTTGGTAACAAGAACAAGAGTAAGAAGAAGAAGGCACTGGTACCAGTTATCAAGGCTACTGAAACAAAGAAGCCTAAAGACAAATGCTTCAAGTGTGGAGAAAATGTTCATTGGAAGCATAAGTGCCCTAAGGTAGCAAATAAGCCAAGTATGGATGATTTGAATTATATTGAAAATTGTTTAGTGAAGAATCATAATAATAAATTGATCATTAATTCAGGAGCCACTAATCATGTATATTACTCTTAGTAGTGGTTTAGACAAACTAGCTTGGTGAGATAAGGACAAAGAAGTTTGAGGCTTAGAAATAAAGAATATGTCTCTGTTAAAGCAATAGGACAAGTTATTTATTTTTTTAATAATAAGATTTTGATTTTGTACAACTGTTTATCCGTTTTAGACTTTAAAAGAATTTAGTTTATGTTAGTTGTTTATTTGATCAAGGTTTGACAGTACAATTTAATTTTTCAATTTTAATAAGAAGTTCAACTTCAGTTATTTGTTCTGGTGAATTATGGAATGGTCTTTATTTTTTAAGTCTTATGTCCTATGATGTTATTAATTTTGAAACTATTGACGATGAACATCTACATGTTGCCAAGAAAAGGAAAGTTTTAAATGAAACCTATCTTTGGCATTTATGGTTAGGTCATATTAATCCTAACGGGATACACGTTTTAGTTAAAAGTGAGATTTTAAAATCTCTATTCTTTGAACCTATAATAGTGTGTGAATCTTGTTTAGAAAGAAAAATGACCAAAAGGCCCTTTAAGGCCAAGGGATTTTGTGCAACAAAACCACTGGAATTAGTGCATACTAATGCATACAAGCCAATAAATGATCAAGCTAGAGGATGGTATAAGTATTTTGCAACCTCTATAGAAGATTATTCAAGATATGGATATGTTTACCTAATGCACCGAAAGTCTGAAACTTTTTTAAAATTTTGAGAGTATAAGGCTTAGGCAGAAAAACAATTAGGATTCCATATCAAATAACTTTGATCTGATCGAGGTGGTGAATACCTGTATGGAGAGTTCAAGTTTTACTTGACGCAAGAAGGGATAGATTTTCAACTGTCAGCCCCTAGAACACTCTAGCAAAATAGAATTGCAGAAAATAAAATAGAACTTTTCAAGATATGGTGAGAACTATATTCAGTTACTAATCTCTACCTATATCATTTTGGGGATAAGTGACAGGACCCGCTCTACCCAAGTCCTGCCTGCAAGACTTAATCAAGCTGATTAAGTCCCTAGCAGTCAACAATAACTTGGCGGCATAAACAATCGCCCAAGTAAATAATCTCCCTACTTTGCGGCATATCTCATCACCCAAGTAGTCACAAATCATATCCAATGTCAACCTCCTTACTTGGCGGCATAATCATTGCCCAAGTAATCACCAACCTTGTTAATCCCCCTACTCGATGGCATACTCATCGCCCAAGTAGTCACCAAACATAGATATTATGCATTTATGAGTTCACACAAAATGATCACATTCATGAAAATCTACTTTAAATTCATAATTAAGCATTCTTTTAAACCCATGTATAAATATGTATGTATTTATTCCAAAAAAAATAACAAGGTAATATATATATATATATCAATCTTTTTTTTTAGTAATATAATATATATATCAATCTATATATACATATATACTTGTAAAACTTATTTAATCACAAAATTATATTTCTTAATCATATAACTTTTGAATATATTGTCAAACCATAAAATATATATATATATATATATATTCATGCATATCTAAGGGATTTTATATTTGGACATGAATACCAATGTTCCCATGAATTTTTCTTCTTGTTTGGAAGGCTGGTATTTACTGAGAAAATATTTATAAGTCTCTTGAAGATTGACTGGGAAGTGAGGATGTTCCAAACCGTGATCGGACCACCATTGGAAGAACCAACTTGGAAAGTTCCTTCTGAATTTGTGGTCCCAATTGATGAACCACGAGTGATTGAATAACTCATTCTGGTAAAGGAAAACCTTTTCCCAGGCATCAATATAATCATAATAAGTAAATGGTAACTCCTCTATTGTTTTGAATGTGGCTGGAGAAGTATCCCATTCGTGTAAATTTAAAATTTTATGGATGGTTAACTTATGATATAATAATTTTTTATCTTGACCATAGATTGGGCTGATCTGGACTGACTTGGTTTTTATCAAAATATCTGTGTAGAATCTTAAAGTTTTACTTGGGTGACCTGGTATATATTCATGCATTTACATATATATATATATATATATATATTTATATATATATGTGTGTGTTCCTACTCACAGAAACGCTGCGTTGATGCCTATCCTCGGTTGGACGCTCTTTGTCGTTCGATCGGAGTAGTTCCTTCCTAAATAAATAATATTACCGATTATATTATTATAACATTGTAGGGTAAAAATCCTTTTAATAGCTTTTACCTATTACACTTCTCTTTACGTGTATAATTCTTACTTATTTTCACTACATAACATACTTAACTAATTCAATACTCATTTGTTCCACTTATTCAAAATTCGATATACACTCACTAAATTGTTTTCTACTAGACTAGTTAAGTAAATCTTCCTATATAACTTAGATTTATTGATAATATTTATTTTTACATAATTCTTAAAGATTAATACACAAATTTTATTCTTAAACTTCATCAAGAATAATTTCGAATTTATTTATCTATCTTTACACACTCAAACCTTTTTAACACAATCCACTAATTCTCAACAACATACATAATCCATCCTCCATAATTCTTCAAAACCTCTTAATCATATTTCATCATTATCCAATTTAATTTCAACTTATAAAACATCACAATATTCTCATCTAAACCTATACAAAATTCACAGTCTCACAAATTTCTCATTCTCAAACTCTAGACTACAAGGCTTATCATTATGTAATATAACTAAGCATAAGAAACATGTTTACCTTCAATTTGGAGTAAAAATTTCACAATTTCTCCAGAAATCCGAAAATTCCCTTTGTGTCATTTTTGTCAAATTTCTAACCTTGCTCACTAATCTTCCATTCCAACACTTGGGTTTTGTAAATGAGTGAGAATGGAAGCTTTTTGTACAAAGATTCCGGCGAGGGGTGGCCAAAATCTCTCAATTTCCGGTGAGAAAGAAATTTCGGCTTAACTCCCTAAACTTAAACTTAGAGTGGTTTTTGGTTAAAACAAACATCACGAAAGTGTTTAAAAGGCTCTAAAACTTATGGATAACCTATTTTAAAGCTTGATTTGAAGGAGATTGAAGATATTTGAAATTTTTTCTATGCAAAAGCTTGACCGGCTCCAAAAATGGAGGAATTTGGTCTCTGCACGTACAAGAAAGAAGATGGCCTCAATTTAAATCAAATTTTCTAACTTTCTGATTTTGCCCTTCCATCTCTTCACATACTTATTTATTTTCAAAGGCAAAATGGTCATTTGCTCATTTTTATTTATTATTATTTTTATTTACTTATTTTTATTCTTATTTTCGTTTTTACTTATTTATTTACACTAACTCTAATTAAAGACACTAATCCATCCATTTTAACTCTAAATTTTAATTTCCCTTGGATTAAATTTTAAAACTAACAAAATTACTTCACTAATAAATATTTTTCTTATACTACCATTAGTGTTAATAATTCTATTTTGCTTAACTCTAATTACTTTGCTAATCACTACTTAAGTTTTAGGATGTTACAATATGCCTTAGAAACATCACTGTATCTTCTAAATTTAATTCCTTCTAAATATGTTTACAGAATTATGGAAAGGGCGTAAGCCCAATTTAAAGTATATTCAGATTTGGGGTGCTTATGCACATGTCTTAAGAAAGGAACCCAACAAATTAGAATCTCGTACAAAAGTGTATATGTTTGTTGGTTACCCTAAAAGAACAAGAGGTGAATGTTTTTTATAGTTCCTCAGATAAGAAAGTATTCGTGAGTACACATGCAATTCTTTTAAAGGAAGACTATATAAACAATTTCAAATCCAAGAGTAAAATAATTCTTGAAGAGCTTGCCTCAACTCTTGAACAAGCTGAATCACAACATTTTTCCTTGTTGCTCCACTGATGCATGTGCATGTTCAAAGATGAGAAAATGTGCCCGGAAGTGAACAAGCACAAGTAAAACAAGTGGAACAATAAGAAAAAGTGGAATAACAAGAACCAGTACATGTGGACCCTACACCAGTACAACCTCTAACACAAAACAATGAACAAGATTCTCCTGTAAATGCACAACCACCACCCGTGCAGCTTCGTCGTAGTGAGAGAGTAAGTCAAAAGTAGGTGAAATGTGTCTTGCTAGGTGAATCTTACCAAGTCATCGCTAATAGCTACAATGATCCATTAATTATAATGAGGCACTCTAAGCTATGGATGCACATGAGTGGCAGAAAGCCATGGACCATGAGATGGAATCTATATATTCCAACTCTGTCTGGTCTCTTGTAAAAGCACCCGAAGGTAGGTAGTCTCATGTATGCCATGTTGTGTACTACGTGGGTATTGTATGTAGGTTTCAAAATGATCTTGGATTAGACCATTGGGCGACATTGAAACATATACTCAAGTATCTAAGGAGAACGAGAGACTCTATGTTGGTGTATTCTAGTGGGAGTTTAGAAACTGTTAGTTTTATACTCAGATTTCCAAAGAAACATTGATTCTAGTAAATCTACCTCGGGTTATGTGTCTACTATGAATGGAAGAGCCATTTGTTGGAGGAGAATTAAAATACAATTCTTTTCATGTGGTCCTCCAAATTCATGCTTGAAGCTTCCTGAAGGTGTGTTGCTGCTCCTTGATTCCTCTTACCCTTGCTTGGCCAATTATGATGATGCAAAATCAATGATGATTTTACAAAGGTGGCCGAACATGGTAACTTTGAGCATTCTTCGTAGACAAGGAAGATTAATGTGGTCATCTTTGAGTCCAAATACATGCCTTGGCCAAATTCTTTATGCATGCAGCATGTGAAATGTTTCAGCTTCAATTATTTCCATATGTTGCATGATATGGCCAAATATAGTAACTTTAAGGAAGGCAACATATACATTGATGATTTGGCGTGCCACTTTTCTTATTTATCTTGATGATGTGGCACTTAGTGACATAGAGCATGGAATGACTCAAACTGGCATGTAGAATGCATCTTGATCCTAAGAATTTCATGATCTGAATATGAAAAAATCTAAATATGGTAGTTTTGACCAAAAATTTCAAAAATACAAAAAAAAAAATCATCTATCTAATTTTACATCCCAATTTCATAATTTTGACATCATTTTCATGATTTGAACATTTAAATTACAGAAAATAATAATTTTGCCTTTCAACTATGTAAAACGATCAAAATATCCCTCTTATTGTTAAATTTATAAAAATTATTATTTTCACCGATAAAAAAGAAAATAATAGAAATTAAATAAATTTCTTAACAAATTAAGCATAATTTAGCAAATTATAATCTTAAAAAATAGCATAAAATAATGCAATTTCTAGACTCATTAGCCACTCATTTATACTTCTATAATTTCAATAATTCTTATATTCAAGCAATGTAGGACAAATACTATTTTATTTAGAAAATGGTCCAAACAACGCATGTCCCTCTATCTCCGAATCTCTCATCCTCCTACTTTTGATTTTTTTTCTATTATTTTTTTCAAATGATTTTTGTTTTATTATTTTATGCATCTTCTAATTTTTTTGTTCATTTTGTACTTGTCTACCTTCAAAATTGTTTAATGTAATTAAAATATCTTTAAAAAAGAGCAATTTAAAACTTTTTTTTTTTGAAGAAAGCAATATAGTACTTATTTGATAACTGGTTTTTAATATATCATTTTTTTACAATTACAATTAATTAATAACAAAGTAAATATGTAATTAAAGCAAGAGAATTAAATATGTAATTAAGAAAAAAAGACGTGTTTACTATAATATTTACTAATCTATTATTATTGTTTTGATAACATAGTCTTTGAATTTAATTAGACATTTATTCTCTTTGTTTTGTTAAACAATAAACAATTCACTTTGCTTTACTAATTCCTAACAAAATCAACTTTTATTTCTCCTACAGCATTATGTTTATTTTGTTTTATAAATTTGTAAAGTGAATTAAGTGTCAATGTCAATTCATTTTTGGAAAAAGCAACAAGACTATGTTTTTTTAAATAAAATTTTAGAATATTTACATTGTTTTTTATGTTAAATATTTGTTCGTAGTTAGAGTTCGGTTCAATCGGATTCTTTTTTGTTCCTTTTATTTTTGAAAATTAAACCGAATTGAATCATTGAGAAAACTAAATCAAATTGAACCAACCATAATTGGTTTAAATCAGTATGATTCAATACTGTATATTTTTAATATTTTTTAAGTTTTTCAAAAAATTTATTATTCTTTAAAAATTATTATAATTTTTTAATAATTTGAATTTAATATTATTAAGATCTTACGCTAATAATTTAATATTTAATCAAAAGAACGTGAAACAATATTAAGAAAAAGAAAAAGTTTACAAAAAAAAATAGAAAGAAATTTCTTACAAGAGATTTCTTATTTTGAAACTCCAATGAAAATCCCTGCAATGTAAAACAAAATAAGCCAAAACGCCCGATAAATCAAATGTAACATGAAACAAATTATCCACATAACTCCAAATAGCCTGACCATTACAAGAATTCCTAGTTTATCTAGCAAATGATTATAAATATTTTTACTTATGATTTCACTAGAAGAATTCAGCATCCAAACCGGCTTGTCTGGTATAGAAGTGAAAACAACTGTCTCAAAAAGCTTAAAAACTGCAAAAAATCAGTTTGAAAATTCAAAGGAAGCTTTAATGAGCCATCGAAATTCCACATATCCACTGCCAAAGCATAAGTATGGTTTGAGATAAAATATAAAAGATATGATGATCTATTTTTTATCAGTTTAAAATTTTAAAATTAATGGTGATTCAACATGGTATCAGAGCCAAAAGACTTAACAATCAGAGGTTTAAACTCAATAACTCCACCCAATTTATTTTATTTTATTTTTTAAAAAGAAAAAAAAAACTTAAGGACAAAAAAAGAGCCGAAAAAAGGCCAAGACGAATATTCACATCTAAAAATCAAAATAGGCTTACATGTGAAGGAGAATATTAGAGATAAAAATATAAAAAATATGATGATCCACTTCCTATCAGCTTAAGCTTTTAGGATCAGTGGTAATTTAACAAGTATCATCAACATTAGCAGAATTCGGAAGAAGATAAATGCTAAGAGTTCCAGCCCAATTATTATTCCAAAAATGAATCCTTGAACTTTTACTAACCAACCATCTACACTCCTTCATAAAAATAGAATTACAAGAATGCAAAAAAGGCCATAAAGAAGAAGTAAAATAGAACATATTACCTCGATGAAGTTTATCCAATTAGCAAGCTCGTAAAAATTTAAAAAAAATAATAATAATCATGAGATAAAAATCAACAAACAAACTTAGCTCACAAAGTTGTATCAAGCACCCTTAAATTCTGTGCGGAAATTACCCAATAATCTAAAGCCAATTGAAATGAACAAAACAATAACACAGAAAGATTACTTGGTTCGGTTACCAATTGTAACCTACATTCAAGGCAGGATTCAAGAATCCTAAGCTTAATCCACTATCCCAGATCAAAAGATTACACACTCAAGAACCAATCCTATCAAGATTGTTCTCTGCTTCTCACTCTCACATACAAGACTCACAGTACAAAGCAATCCCCAGCTTTTTCCAATTTACCGAGTCTCTCACCAGTTAAATCACAGAGAAAATACTAGAGAAGAAAAGAAGATTTTCTATAACTATCGTAATCTCTCTTTTCTACCCACTCTCAGATTCTATATCAAATGTTGTGTGTGTTGTACAGGTCTTAGCTATATATACAATTAGAACTAAAAGAATTCTAACCACTCATAGTGGATGATGACATGGCATGTATAAAAACTAACTCTAAGATAAGAGTTAAACTATGTGCCACATCATTTCTCCACCTTAACTCTTATCTGGTAGTGAACTCCACCTCAGATTCTTTCCTGCAACTTTATTCTCATGTTGGATAAATCTTCAACAAGTCCAAAGCATCTCTGAACTTGCCAACAGGAATTGTCTTTGTAAACATATCCGCTGAATTTACTAGAGTTGATATCTTGAAAACTTCTGCTACTTCTTTCTCAAGAATATCTCTAATAAAATGTAGTCTGACATCAATGTGCTTTGACCTTTCATGAAATACAGTATTCTTGCTTAGGTGAATAGCACTTTGTGAATCACAATAAAGATTCAAACTGTGCTTCCTCAAACCCAACTCAGTTAAGATGCCAGATAACCAAATTCCTTCTTTCATAGCCTCTGACAAAGCAACATATTCAGCTTCTGTACTTGATAAAGCTACAATATGCTGTAAACTTGCTTTCCAACTTACTGCATTACCTCCCACAGTAAAAACATAACCAGATATTGATTTTCTTTTATCTAAATCTCCAGCAAAATCTGAATCGCAATATCCTTTAATATCCAACAAATCTGAACTTGATTTATTGTAGACCAATCCAAGATCAGTTGACCCTTTAAGATATCTCAAGAGCCATTTCACTACTATCCAATGAGTTTTACTCGGATTAGCCATGAACCTGCTGACCAAACTCACAGCATATGCTAAATCAGGCCTT
The DNA here is from genome assembly GCA_003254975.1 of Ochetophila trinervis. Taxonomy (NCBI): domain Eukaryota; kingdom Viridiplantae; phylum Streptophyta; class Magnoliopsida; order Rosales; family Rhamnaceae; genus Ochetophila; species Ochetophila trinervis. The sequence continues at coordinate 62,750 of QANX01003618.1, forward strand.
GTACTGATCACATGAGAATAAGCCTAGTGGATTAAGCCTAGGATTCTTGAATCGTGCTTTGGATGTAGGTTACAATTGGTAACCGAACCAAGTAATCATTCTGTGTTATTGTTTTGTTCATTTCAATTGGCTTTAGATTCTTGGGTAATTTCCGCACAGATTCTTTACTCTCGATTCGCCCATCTTAACCGGCTTACAACAAGTATTCTAAGCCACAACGGTAGAGTTGGAATGATAAATAAATATTGTCCAAATGAAATTTTGAATAGCCACAATGAGATCCTTCAAAATTAAAACTAGCCATTTGTAGAACATAAAAGCATGAATAAACATTAATGTAAAAAAAAATTGACAAGTCAAACTCTCGAGAATTCGACTTTGCCAAGAAGAAAAATTTCCCCAAAATTTTTCCAATAATAAGCCAAAAATGAATTATCATTGGACTACCACCAAATAAAGGAATGCTCAAATAATACAAAGGCAAAAAAACCTTGTTTCACACCAATATTAACAAGCTCTAGGGAATACCTTTACCAAAATAAATTAGAGATTTATGCCAATTTACTTACTGGCCAACATGTTTACTATAATAATATAAAAAAAAAAATCCCTTCAAAAGATTCACATTATTAACTGAACCATTGTAAAATAACAAAATATCATATGCATACAACAAATTTGTAGGAGAAAGATAATTTTGAAAAGAGAGAACAACTTGAGGATATGATGCAACAATCTACTATAATAATCTCTTGCTATACATAAAAGGAGAGCATATAGTGGATCACGTTTAAGAATCCCTGTGGAACACTTTAAATAACCCTTAAGCAAAGTATTAATCAAAACTGAAATACGAGCCAAATCAAAAATGGAATGAATCCATACACAAAATTGTGGTCAGAAATCCATAATAGAATCCAACCACAACGACCAAATTTATTAAGCATTTAGCTACACTCCCTGTCAAGATTCGTGATATAGCAGAAGATGAAACCATATTAAAATAGAACATCATAACATCATCTCCATTATCATTATCACATCTCATTTACGTACCATCAATATCTTTCGTGTATAATATGTATGATTGAAACTCATTTTTAGATATAAATTTCATTTTTTGAACTATTTTTCGAACTCAAATAAAATGAATAAATTTTTAAAATTTCAAATTCAAAAAATTTACATAAAATATCAGAATTGCAAATCAAGCCACATTTCTTAAAATCAAACTTTAAAGTCTACATAAATTAAAAGACCGATTTTCCAAAATCTTTATTTTTAAAATTTACTTAAATACCCATAATTTTTATTAAATTTAAAAATAACTGCAAAAATGTTTTGGATTTATACTTTTTCCCCTTCAAATTCAAACAATTTACAATTCAAAATCTCATATTTATTCCATAACAAAAGGGACTAAATACCAATAAAACAATGCATGTATTTTTTTTGGTATATTGAATTTAAATAATTTAATTATTAAAATAAACCAATAAAATCAATATACCCCATCAATATATTAATACAATTTTTTATTATATTCACATATTCTAGGGTATAAAATTCTATACACATATCTCAACCAATTTCAAAATAATCACTATTACATATTTTCACATTAAAATAAAATAAAATAAAATAAAAAACCATCCAATTAAATTAAACTAATTATATTTATATACTCCAAAAATATATATTCTATGTATATATAAAAGCACCTATTTAAAATCTTACAAAAATATATTTAGAAAACTCGAATAAATTCGGAGACAAAATGTTTATGTGTATATAAATTAACCAACACTAAAATAAATCTTCTTAATATAGATTGTTCCTTTTAAAATAAATTTCAAAATAAAAATTTCAAACATTAAAAATAGAAATGGAGACCATTTTTTGGAGATATGAAGATTTTAAAAAATGAGAATTTAACAATATATATATATATATATATATATATATATATATATATACCCCCATAAATAAATTAAAACATTTTATTACATGTATACATAAAACATGTCAAATATTCACACATTGTCGGGTATAAAATTCTATGTATATATCTCAACCAATTCAAAATAATCATTATTACATATTTTTCACATTAAAACAAACCATCCAATTAAATTAAATTAATATATATTTATATTATACGTGTATATATATATATAAAAGCATTACAAAAATATTTAAATGTTTGAGAAAAAAAACAAACAGTCAAATAAATCTTCTTAAAATAGATTTTTCGCTTTGAAAAAAAATGTCATATTAAGTTAGTTTCAAACATTAAAATTGGAAATGGATACCATTTTTGGAGCAGTGACGATTTAAAAAGAAATTGAATTTTTTTTCTAGAAATAAACTATTGCTAACGTCAGCAAGAATCACCATACAATATGTACCACAATTCATCCCCCACATCAAAGGAGTCGCATGTTGACCCGGTTGCCTGGTAACTGGATCATGCGATCTGGTTTCATACTCGGCAGAAATTTGGCCTACCAGCAACCTTTTTCAGCACATTTTTTAGCGGTGGCTTCGTCTCTTCAAGCCTAGTAAAAACCTAATGTCAAATTGGGGTAAAAACCGCTAAAAACTGAGACCCACTCAAACAAATCCAAGCACGGGTTCATGGCTATTCCCTATGATTTCGAACTATGTCCACCAAATTGAACATGCCAACATTTTCTTTTACGTGCACACAATCAAATATAACAAAACCGAACTTTTGAGTGTATAAAAGTACTATGTAAAGCCCTTGCTTAATTCCAACTAAACAACATAATTTCACACATTTACCAGCACAACAGCAAGCCTTTACAAGTGATTTCTGCTTTAGGTTGGTCATAATTATTTTTACAAGTATACAAATCGCATCAAATAATAAAGTGAGTATTGCATCAACAATATCGGGATCTTGAACCCACGTCAATTAGTTTCTAATTACTAGAAAAATTAGTTTGATTTATATTTAAGCAACCAAATTGATTTATGAATTGAATAAGAACATGTAATAAAATAAAGTAACAGAAAATTAAAAAGGCAATAAAATAAAAGTGCAGTAAATTAAATTGTTTAAAAGAAAATTGCATAATAATTGAATTCCATAAAAAGTAAAGTGCATAAAATTAAAATTGCTATTAAATGACAAGAAAGTAAATTGCAAAAAAATTAAATTGCATGAAGTTAAAAGAAAGAGATCTTTTATGAAGCAACACTAGGAAGTTTGCAAATGCAAGAATCAATGGTGGTTTATGCTAGATCTCATGAAAAAAAAAATATATCGATAGTTTCAATGCAAAGAGATTCAGAAGCTTTGAAACAATAAAAGCCAAAGTTTTTATTAAGTATTAATCCAATAATTTACGTTAAGACTTGTAGAGCAACAAGAAAATAGAAAAGTAGAAGAAGAAAAGAAGTCTCATTGTGCTTAGGTCGTTGAAAGCTTATTCAATGGTTGGTGAAAGATGGGATTAAGGGGAATAATGGCTAAAGGTTTGTCTAGAGTGATCAATGAAGGCAAAATATATGGAGATGGAAATGAAAAACACAAGAGAATATGCTCTAAAATGGGTGAAAAAGGAGGGTAGTGGCTAGAGTTGATGGTGGATATGGTGTTTTGTGAATTGTGGAGAAGAAAACAAAAGCAAAAACAAACAAAAAATCAAAAGGGGAATAGAAGAGGGAGTGATTGGCCAAGAGGGAAAAAAAAAAGTGTGTGTTGTCTCCAAGTCTTGAGAAAAGCTAAAGAATGCATATATGTGGGGATGGCCAGCCATAGGGTTTATATAGGGGGATTGGAGCTTATGCAAATATGGAAAGTATGAGTGAGACATAAGAGAGAGAGAGAGAAAGGCTTGAGGGTAAACTTTGAATTTCTTTGGAGATTTTTTTTTATGGTCGCCAAAATTTAAAGAAGAATGGGGAAATTAGGCTTCAATTTACAATTGATACAAAGGTGGCCAAATTAGAAAATTTTCTTGCATCAATGGATTGACTTAATTAGCAAGCAAGATGTATGTAGCCTTCTTTAAGTTCACATTCATACCCTAGCCGAGTTTCTTTGTGCATAATACATGGAATTATTATTTTTGACTTCTTTCTATATGAAGAGTTTAATTAAAGGTATAAAACAATAATATTTAATTCAATGAAAACATAATAAAAACAAAGGTTTGATCAGTTTAATCTAGTTAGCACCAGATTTTTACTGATCTGCAAAATAACTTAAAATTATGCTTGACTATATCTCCATATCCGTAACTCATAATTAAGCATGTCGCCAGTCTACAGACTCGTATTGACGACTTCTACATCACTATTGATATGATCAACATCAAAAGTAATTTATAGGAAAAGTCAAACTTAAATTCTACTCAGTTAACCTAGTCAAACTTTGGTCAAAATTAGAAAAATCTAGTAAATGAAGCTACAGATTTTTTATTTTAGGAAGCTACATAATAAAGTTCCAATTTATGGAATTAAAGGCTTTTGTGATATCCACTTTCAAAGCAAGATTGCTGCCAAAACAATTTTTATTAAGAAGATTTACAAATTCAAAGGCAGACAAAATGCATTCTTGAATATTCCTCCCTTTTACAAATCCAAATTGATTTTCTGAAACATCACACAACTACCAATTTTACCAAGACAATTTGCCAATATCTTAGTGATTATCATATACAAAAAAGTAGCCTAAAGCAATTGGCTGAAATTTATCCACCCTGTAGCTTCAAGTCATTTAGGAGTTAAAACAATATAATTAGAATTTAAACATGAAAAAAAAATAATCGCTTGAAAAAGTAACAAATTGAAAAATAAATCCAAATAAATAATATCCCAACAAGATTACAAAAACAAAAAAAAAACAAAAACCTTGAGAAACCATCAGGGTCTGGGGAATTGCAGGCATCAATAGAAAACACTATCTTTTTTATATCCCCATCCAAGGCAAAAAGAAGAAAGCAAGTCCAAATACTTTGAAAATGAAAAGGCTAGGGGCGAGATAAAACTGAGAGAGTAAAAGTGGTTAGCAATGGGGTATGATTAGAGTGATGTCTAGAAAAAACCATGCAGGTTACTGTACTCTAACAGTGCAAACAAGATTCAATGCATAAAACTTTTTCTAATTTTCTTTCAACAAAAGAACAAGCTCCGATTCTAGTCCATGTACAAAAAGCTTCTTTTGTGTCAACATGAATAATATTTAAGTCATCTAAAGCCTTCCGAAAGTTAAGAAATATTCTGAGGTGCAATGTAAGTTTTTTCATGAGCACCTAGGACTATATTAAAACCTACTATCAACAGCCAAAGGTCAATAACATAAATAGATAATATTGTCAACATACAACAAAGAGAACGATGTTGATTATATAAAACATAAGCATATAATGTAGTAAAAACATGTCCGGAACCATGTAAATATAGTTCAATAGTGATCTACTAAATCAACCTCTAAAATTGATGCATTAGCTACCATATTAGAAACAAAAACCCACAAAGTAAAGGTATAATTAATTCGGTGTTCACAGCTAATAAATTAAGATTCATGGAAGACAAAAAACGAATCAAAATTAGTCATTGGGTTAGCAATGCAAACTTTCCAAGGTTTATAAGAAGAACATAGATCATGCAACACTCTACAAGTATTTGGATTTCCTATTCCTTTACAGATCCGGTAAAGAAGATTCATTGAGAATGACGAAAAAAGCCCTAGTAGAAGGCTATAATCAATCCAAAACTAACATGTACTATTATCCTCCACTGCTTTTCAAGTTTTTGAAGCCTTTATTAAACCCAGTGCCTCATGTCATATTAGCCTTTTGAACTACAATTGGAGGAATATCGAATCAACAAAAGAAACCATAGTGATATTATCCTAAGCCTCTCTAATGGATCAGATATTTTTTTCCTCAGTATTAATCGTGTCTGTCTCATTCATCAGAAAAATTTCAGCCTCAACAGAGACAATTGACATCTCCATTCCCATGATATCATCATTAGTCACATCTTTCTCAGTAGAATCCACCTAAGCTTGCAAAATGTTTGCGTGTGGGATAGCATCCAAAGATTATGTGGGTTTATCATTAATTGTTAAACAAACTCAATTAGGAAGTTTTATTCGAATCTTTTTCTTGTACCACAGTTATTCTATGCATGATATTAATTGTATGTACATCTATATGTAACACATCCCAAGTAGTAGCCTCTTGAGGTAGAGCATCAAATGGATTATCACTGCATACAAACCTGATTGAAATTTTGTAGCTTTTAACTTGAGATCAACAAATGAAGCTTTTGCTACAAAAATATGTCTATTTAACTATTCCACCATTGTCTTTTTTTTGGAAAGGTTTTTCTTCATTTTTTTCTCAGTATCCCTTGAAGTCACCCTTCGATCATTGACACCTTATTTACATTGAGCTATTGAAGCCCAATAGAGCTGCAAGAGGTACAAAATTCAGGAAAGGATTCAAAAAATAATTCAACTTCAATGCAATCTCCATCTGTTTCAAACAATAGTTTATAAGGGATAAAATCAGCAAATTAAGGTCCACATCAACCAAAATGTCTGCATAATGCCCAAAATTCCCTTTCATGGTGGAATTGTCTATCTTTAAAGGAAAACCATGGCCACGAGCAAGATCATAGATGATACGTGGGTGCCAAAAGTCCCAACTCAAATTATAAAGCCTAACCCAGTTTGCAACCTACCATTTTTTGGTTTTAAATTAGTCGACCCTATGCACCAAATCTTATGTTTATCAGATGTCATATACAGGAGAACTTGATAATAACCATTCCCAAGTTATATTAATTGCCAATTATCCAATTCCCATACTTCCATGGAGTATCTCCTTTAGTTAGCATTATTCGGGCTATCAAGAGTGTGGACATAATTTTAGACGTTCCAAATGAGCTTAGAAGATTGCTTAGCCATGGTTACTTGAGGTTCCATAGATGAGACATTGCATGATACACTAGCAAAAAAGTGTTTTTTGTATTCATAGACTTATCTAAATCCTTCAATGTAACCTGTGCAACCCTATTAGAAATCGTATCAAGAGTTTTGGCACCACCAAACTAAGCAACATAAGCAATATCCACCAGTAACAAACCATCAAGTTTCTTAGCCGTTGTTGTTGCAAACTCACTAGTTTCCCAGGACGGACCAAAAGAAGCCATGTTGGGATAATCAGAATTGCTAGTTTACGCTGTATGAAGCAACAAAAGGAAGAATGCTAAAATCGCCGCTTTTGCCATAACACAACCATTCTCCAATCGAAACACAACCATTCTCCAATCGAAAATAAAATAAGTCTTCAAATAATAATTAAATCAACATAGATGAGAAAGTTATAACTTGCAGTATACGGAATCGAAGAACAGAAATATGAGAAAAAGAGAAAACTAAAAGAAAACTTTGTATATTGATTATGTAATATGTAATTGTAGAAGAGAAGTCTCAGATCTTGTATTTATACATACTACAAGCTTGAGACACATGTGATAACATGTATTGCATGTGAGATGTTAATCTAACAACTCTATAACCACCTAGCTAACAAAATGATAGTTGTGTAACTAACTAAAGTTAACGTGGCAAAGCTTAATGAATCTCTTTGTGATTTAACTCTCAGATAAGTAAAGTTGCTTGTCCCCTAAAGCTTTTGTAAAAATGTCAACCACTTGTTCTTTAGTAGGAACAAATCAAATTTCCATTATTTTTGTAAGCACCTTATCTCTAACATAATGTATGTCAATCTCCACATGCTTAGTTCTAACATGCAATACTAGATTATAAGCTAGAGCCATTGCACCTAGGTTATAGACCAAACTATTGGAGAGGGAAATCTTATACCAAGTTCAGTTGTCAATTGTAACAACCAACTCATTTCTGTAGTAATATGTGCTAAGGCCCTATATTCATCTTTTCTGCTACTTCGAGCAACCACAGATTGCTTTTTACTACTCCAATAAACCAAATTTGGACCTAGAAAATATGAAATATCCACTACATGATCTTCTATCATCAAGATTGCATGCCCAATCACTATCTGCAAATCCATGAAATATAAGCTTCTCTGCTCCAAATTTCTTCAACAACACACCATACTCTATTGTTCCTCTCAAATATCTAAGAAGTCTTTTGCAAGCTTCCCAATTCTCAATTGTTGGTGAATGAACAAATTGACATAATTTGTTGACTGCAAATGTAATATCTGGCCTAGTAATGGTCAAATACTGTAATGCACCTACTGCACTTATGTATTGTACTGCTTAAGAGAATATCCATCATGGATTGAAAGTTGTTTCCCAATAATCATAAATGTTGAATAAGCCTTGGCTTCATGCATCTGTGTTTTGACTAGAAGATCATTTGTGTATTTCCTTTTAGTTAACTTGATTCCCTGACTTGTTCTTTTAACCTCAAGCCTTAGGAAGTAACTCAGACTTCCCAAATCTTTTAAAGAGAAAGCATTATTCAGGCCAACTATGAGATCATCAATAAACTTGACATTTGAACTAGTTATGATTAAGTCATCCACATACACTAGAATAAAACAATGAATTTTGTATTTGTTATACACAAACAAAGAACTATCAGTTACTGACCCAACAAATCCTCTTTGAAGTAAACTGCCTCTAAGTTTGTCAAACCAAGCTCTAGGTGCTTGTTTCAAGCCATAAATTGCCTTTTTGAGCTTACATACGTATGTAGGATTGGCTTTGCTTATATAACCCTTTGGATGCTTCATATACAATGTTTCTTTTAAAGTCCCATTGAGAAAAGCATTATTAAAATCCAATTGCCTGACTAGCCAATTGAAAGTTACAGCCATTGTAAGAATCACCCTTATTGTTGAAGATTTAACAACTGGACTAAATGTTTCAAAGTAGTCAAAGCATGGTTTCTGATTAAACCCATTTGCTATTAACCTTACATTGTATCTTTCAATACTGCCATCTGCCTCGTATTTAATTCTATACACCCACTTATTCCCTACAATATACATATCTGAAGTGTAAAGAACTAAGGACCAGGTACCTGTATCAACCAAGGCATTATACTCTTTGTCCATTGCTTCTTTCCATTCTAAATGCTGCAATGCAAGGCTTACTGTTTTAGGTTCAGAGACAAAGGCAGTGCCTAAGTCTGGAGGTAAGACTTGTTGATCTTTAACATTAGCAGTCTTTGTTGTTTCAGATTGATAAGCTTTTGATTTCAAAATACCATTCTTAGACCTTGTCATCATAGAATGAGAATTCTGTGAAATTGGTAGATCAACATGCAGCTGAAAATCTTGATCATTGCCTTCCACTTTAGTTGACCTGTTTTCAGTTGATATAAAACTATGATCAACAAGTGAACCAGTGACTTTTGAAATGTTAGCATCTGAGTTTCCATGGTTGGTTTCAGCAGCTATATTATGACCAATAAAACTTATTGCTGCAGGAAAAACTGTTAAATCCTCATTTCTTGACAAACAAGACAAAGTAGTCTTGTTTTCAGCATAAATGATAATGTAACCAACAACTAGATTAGTGATATTTGAATTTTCAGCACTTGTGTGTTCGGAACCAGTTTCAATAGCTATATTATGACCAACTAAACTTGTTGGTTCAAACAAAATAACCAAATCCTCATTTCTTGGTAAATTTGACAGAGGAGTACTTAAGCTGTCCATACTCAGTTTGGTAGCTTCAAGAATTACATTTTGTCTCACTTCTATTTGAGTAGATTTATTAATCACACTATCTACTTGTTTATTTGAAAAGACTTTTGATACAGTAGAAATTATAGGTAAAGGCATAAGATTAGCAGTTTCACCAATCTTAGACTTGTTACACAAGGAATGTAAGCTAGTAGAGAAAGGAAATTCATTCTCATTGAAATCAACATTATTTGAGATATAGATCTTGCCTGAGTTATGTAGACATTTGTAGCTTTTGTAACCTTCTACATATCCAATGAAAATGCACTTTTCTGTGTGAAATTGAACTTTTGTAGTAAGAAACATCCTCAAATATGGAAAATAAGCACAACCAAACACTTTTAATCTGTTATACTCTGGAATTCTGTTATAAAGCTTCCAAAATGGACTCTGAAAGTTCAAAATTACTGATGGTAGCCTGTTGATGACATGTGTTGCTGCCTCAAAATCTTCCCACCAAAACTCAAGTGTCATGTTGGCTTGTGCTAACATACTCAATCCAATTTCCACAATACTACTATGTTTCCTTTATGCCCTTCCATTTTGGTTATAAGTATAAAGACACGAATGTCTAACAACAATTTTATGCTGCTTCAAATAAGGTACAAAGCTTATGTACTCACCACCCTAGTCAAACTGTACTGCCATCAGTTTGAAACCAAGCTGCTTTTCATCTAAAGTTTGAAAGAAAATGATACTTTGTAATGCCTCAGACTTAGTTCTTAAAGGATAAATCCAAGTATGTCTAGTAAAGTCATCCACAAAGTTTATGTAGTATATATATCCTTCTTCAGAAATTGTAGGAGAAGGACCCCACAAGTCTGTATGCACAAGTTCTAAAGGTAATGTAGTTTTGGTTTCAACTTTTGGAAAGTGATTCCAATGTTGTTTTCCTTGTTTGCAAGCATCACAAAAGGACAAACCTGAATCAATATCATTTGCTTTAATACTCAACTTGGAATTACATGAACTCAGTACTTTCTTCATTACAGATAAGGCACAATGCCTTAATCTTCAATGTAGAGTATCAACAGACACATTGCTAGCTGTCTTATGTATAGACAGAACTTGAGAACAAGAATTAGACTATTTAGGTACTAATTCAAGTTTGTTATTTGGAAAAACAATAGTAGTGGATGATGGCTTCTGTTGATTAGATTGAAGTCCATCCTTCACAATTATTGAATCATTTGCTGAACTGCTTGCTGTAGATGAGTGAATTGGCCTTGAACAGTAAGAAATTGCCACTTCAAGCTTGTAGAGACCTTCCTCAAGAGTGCCTTTAAGTATTGGAACTCTCAGCTGCTTATGCTTAACAATACATGAGTTAGTGTGAAATTCAACACTCACATTTTTATCTTGTGTAAGCTTTGATATACTAAGCAAATTCTTTGTAATAGTAGTAATTACTAGTATATCTTTAAGCACAATCAAATTTTCAAAATAGCCTTTAATTACAAAATTACCAATTCCAGTCATTTTAATTTTCAGTCCATTACCTACTAAAAGTTCACCCTTACTATTGTAATCAACATGTTGAAGCAAATGAGAGTTGTTTGAAGCAACATGATTTGTTGCTCCACTGTCCAAGTACCAGCTTGGATCACCAACATGTATTGGAGTTATGAAATTGGTGGCTAAGGATGTGGGGTTCAGTGACTTGTCTGTAAAGTTTGTAAAAAAATGATTTGGAACAATCAAGGCATTGAACTGAGGATTAGCATTTGTTGAAAAGTGATTTCCGAAGTTTGGAAAACTTGTAAGCATAGCGTGAGAGGGAAAGCTTGCACTTTGAGTAAACTGACATCCACTTGTATTGAGAATAGCTTGACCACCAGAATGTCCCATATAGTTCATATGTGATGGCTGAATTCCAGCAAATCTAGAATATTGTAGTAAATTGCTAACAGGAAAAAAAAAAGAGTTGAGTCTAGATTATAACACAAGGTTAACAGGATTTCCAAACCTAAAGTAACACACGTTAGCTGTATGACCAAGCTTCTTGCATATTTGACATTGTGGCCTGCCAGGATTGCTTCTTCTTTTGAATTTGTTTCTTGTTTTATCAAATCCTCCACTATTGTCAAATTGACTAACATAAGGCTCTTTTGATTCAGTTTTTTGCCCCATAAATAAATTTTGATTTGACACACTTGCACTGTAAGCAGTCTTTGAACTATGATTTGATGTTCCTGAACTCATGTTATCACTTTCTGAATTTTCATAATTTTCACCTCGAGTGTCATCACCTAATTCAAAGAGTTGACACTTTGATTTTGTACTCACTAAGTTAACAGATTTAGTGAATCGTGTACCAAGATCAACAATAGTAGTGGTGTTCAAAATTCCAAGCCTACTTTCATAGTAAAATAAATGTTGCTTTACCTCATCAAGACTTGGCAGAGTTGGTCTTGTGATTAAATTCAACACCACCATCTCAAATTCAGAGCCAAGTCCTCCAAGAATACAAGAAACAATATCATCTTCAGTAATGAATCCACCCCCTACTGTTAATTGATATGCCAGAGTTTTCATCTTTAAGATGTAATCAGCAATTTTTAGGGTTCTTTTCTTTGTACTTTGCAGTTGCACTCTCATTTGAATTTGATTCATTTTTTATTTTGATGCAAAGTTTAATTCCAACACCTTCTAGACTTCCTTGACGACTTTAATCCAATCACAAGATTTGCAATTGATCTTGAAATTGCAGTAACAAGCCAACCGATGAGTAATTGATCTTGTAAAATCCATATTTGCTACTCAGTAGTGAAATTTTTAAGAACTTCACTATCAACATCACACTGTAATGCGAGTATTGTCTCCATGAATTGTGGTTCATCTTTCAATACAAACTTATCTAATTTGTTACCAATCAACAAAGCTAAGATCTGTGTTTTCCAGATTAGGTAATTTTCAAGATCCAAAGGTTAAATTGAGATAGGAAACAGTGAAATTGTGATCAAGATCTTGCTTACCAGGTTTGTTGATGCTTATCAAGACTCTGTAAGATCAAAATTAGGTAAGATTCGAGCTTGAAGATCACTCATTTCTATGTTTTCCATTGCTAAATCTATTGAAGCTCTGATGCCATGAGAAAGTTGTAACTTGCGGAATACAGAATTGAAGAATAGAAATATGAGAAAGAGAGAAAGAGAGAAAACTGAAAGAAAATTTTGTATATTGATTATGTTATATGTAATCGAGCAAGAGAAGTCTCAGATCTTGCATTTATACATACTACAAGCTTGAGACACATGTGATAACACATATTGCATGTGAGCTGTTAATTTAACAGCTCTATAACCACCTAGCTAACAGAATGATAGCTATGTAACTAATTAAAGCTAACGAGCCAAAGCTTAATGAAGCTCTTTGTGATTTAACTCTCAGAATAAAGATATATTTAAAATGTTATTATTTATAATAAAATTATTAAAAAGTTATATATATATATATATACATACATACATGTATGGTTTGTTCGGTTCAGTTTCATTTGGATTAAAAGTTACCCAATCAAATCAAACTGACCAAAGGTCTAAAACCAAACCATGCATGTTCAGTTAATTAAATCAGTTTGGTCAATCCAAATCAGTTTATGCCCATTCCTAGCCCCAATGCTACAAATGTTTTTATTTTACATAACAGACTTCATTTTATCCTTCAAACCAATCCTAGTTTGACTAGGTATGTAACAATACCCAATGTATAGATTTTGCTTATATGTATTTTCCTTATTATGTCTATGAAGATTCTATTTTTATTTATACTTTCTTTCTTCTTACTTGCTCAAACCTAGTATTATTGTTTTACAACAACAAAGAAGACAAAAGTCAACAAGGTAATTAAACCATCTCTAAGTCCCTTTTTTTTAGTCGAAATTTAAAAAATAATAATCTCTTACTGATTAAATAATCATTTTGGTGTTGATATTTCTATATTTATTTTGATTATTGATATTGAAAATACAAATTAGAAAACCAAATTTGTAAAAAAGGTAATAATAATTTGAAGGAGGAGATCGAATGAGTAAATTATAGAAAGAAATTCTGGTGGCATTTGTGTTTCTTACAGTGGAAGAAGCAGCAAAATTGAGAGTTATTTGACCACGACGTAAAAATTTGTCGAAGACTATATGGCATGTTATTCCTAGATTGAAATATTTTGCAAAAATAAATTGAAAAGTTGGTGAACTAGTTCATATGAGTATGTAAGGGTGTGAATAAAGTTATGAACTTGAATACAAAGGCACCACTACCTTCACAGTGGTTCTCCTCGAAAGGGCACGACTCCTCCAAGAACTTGTCTTGGTACATCTTAAGGTAACATGGTGCATGGAAATGAATATTTAAAATTGTTCTTGAAGATTTCAAGGAGAAAGTAGATAACAAACCTCTATATTCTCCAAGGTGAGGGTGAGTTTCAGAGAAATCATAAAGAAACTTAAAAAAAAGATGAAAATCATATAATTAATGATTCATTGGAAATAAAAAACATTATTTTCCTCACAAAACACTCATACTTTGGATTTGAATCAGTTGGATCTGAGTTTTAGAGAGAAAATGGGGTTTTCATGAACATATGATTCAAATGAACCCTACAAAACTAAGAGAGATGATAAAATCTCAACTATTGATTATTAGATCATAAGTGAATTAATCTATCGATGGATTAATCGATTAATTCACTGGGTCGATCGAATATCAATTCACTTGATCGATCAATCAATCTACTGATCAATTAATTCCAAAATCGATTAATCAATGTCTAATTCAATCCATATATTATACAGCCAATAAATCAAATTTTCTCACAACCAAAAACAAGGGTTTTGACACATTAATAACATCTTAAGAAATGTGAAAACAAGTGTAAAAAGCTTTTTTAAAATGACTTGAAAAAAAAATTAAAAAGATGTGATTGTGCTTAACCACCTGAAATCAAGTGAAGTTTCTACGTCATTTACCATTTATAAACTAGATTTGAACTTTAAGCTTTTGTACAGATAATGACTGACTCACAAATTAAGACTGTTATTTGACATAAAGATCGCCAGCATATAAATTTTGACTTTACAATATCGAATTAGCATCAACACTCTTGAAGTATGCTAACAGTGCAACATCATCCCAAAACCTTCACATTGTAATTTTGACACATTAATAACATCTTACGAAATGTGAAAACAAGTGTTAAAAGCTTTTTTAAAATGACTTGAAAAAAAAATTAAAAAGATGTGATTGTGCTTAACCATCTAAAATCAAGTGAAGTTTCTACGTCATTTACCATTTCTAAACTAGATTTGAACTTTAAGCTTTTGTACAGATAATGACTGACTCACAAATTAAGACTGTTATTTGACATAAAGATCGCCAGCATATAAATTTTGACTTTACAATATCGAATTAGCATCAACACTCTTGAAGTATGCTAACAGTGCAACATCGATCGTTCCAAAACCTTCACATTGTAATTTTTTTAAAGCTTAAATGCATTTTAGTACCCTTTCAAATTGAATTTGTTCACTTAGGGGTCTCTACAATTAATTTGTGCAATTGATACCCTCTAAATTGAAAAAATTTGCACATTTGTCCAATATAGTTGAAATTGACAAAAAAAAGTTGTATATTTGTCTAATTTAGTTAAAATTGACAAATTCTATCAACTTAAAATTAATATATGATCCTCAAAATTATTTTTTTCATTTTTAATTTTACCAAAAACTTAAAATAAAAATTAAAAAAGAAAAAAAAAANAAAAACTTAAAATAAAAATTAAAAAAGAGAAAAAAAAACTATAAATGAATTTTAATTTTTTTTTTCATGTTTTAATTTTTTTTAAAAAATTTTTGGTACAAGAAAAAATGAAAATAATAATTTTGAGGATCATAAGTTAATTTTAAATTGATAGAATTTGTCAATTTTAACTAAATTGGACAAATGTGCAACTTTTTGTTGTCAATTTCAACTACATTGGACAAATGTGTAACTTTTTTCAATTTAGAGTGTATCAATTGCACAAATTAATTGTAGAGACCCCTAAGTGAACAAATTCAATTTTAAAAGATACTAAAATGCATTTAAATCTAAAATTTATAAATTCGTATCAAAGTTTAAATCCACATTTTAGTTAACGGGATCGAATCCTTTAAAAAATGAAAATTAAGGATTTTCACAAAATCAATTATTACATTTTGTGTAAAGTTGATGACTAATATGAAATCCCCTTTTAGAATGTGGATGGTTTAATGATGGCTACTTTAATTAAGAAATATAAATTTTAACTAATTATGAAGTATAGTTGGATAAAAATCAAATTAAGAATATTTAAACTAAAAATCTGTCCAAAAACATCTGCCTAAACTATAGCTTCATTTATGCCCAAAAAAAAAAAANAAAAAAAAAAAAAAAAAAAAAAAAAACTATAGCTTCATTGATTGCAAATTGGATCAGAATTCTCTCAAGTTGAGTTGCCCGGATTAACTTTACACATATTATACAATATATATTCTTTTCGTTATCTTCAATAATATTCTAATTATAATTTAATAATGAGCAGCTGATGTTATATTAAGTTAATGACAAAATAAAGTTTGATTGTGGATTTAAATTAATTACTGGGCTGCTATGCAGGCAATCACAAATATATTATACATTCGTGGAACCAAGACTCGCACGATACACTTGGAAATATTGAGCACTGCCATAGTGGTAATGACGTCGGTCCAGCGGCTAATAATAATAAGATTCCTCCATTTTAAGTATATACTACACCATTATATGATCTATAGTATCAAAAAAAAAAAAAATTATATGATATATAATTTTTGTCATTAAAAATGAGGATTTGAATTGAAATTATTGTCCAAATAAAATATTTAAATTTGGAATCATTTTCAACAAAAACAATGGTTTTGCCAAGGTTTTTTTTTATTTTGAAAATAGTTTTCAAAAGGCAAAATAGAAGTCGTATTTTAATAACTTAATGATGAGTCAAGAATACGTATTAATTTATTTTGTTAAATTATTTTCATGATTAAAAGTGGGAGAGGG
Source organism: Ochetophila trinervis (assembly GCA_003254975.1). NCBI lineage: Eukaryota > Viridiplantae > Streptophyta > Magnoliopsida > Rosales > Rhamnaceae > Ochetophila > Ochetophila trinervis. The sequence goes on from QANX01003618.1 coordinate 79,524, forward strand.
AGTTATTGATGGATTAAATATATATATATATATATAGTTATTCTTTCATAATGAAATTTATGGTTTGAGATTGTGTAGATTTTGTTACTGATAGTAATGATAAATTCCGCACAAAACTCATCCAGGATTCCGGATTAAAATATATATATATATATATATAAATAAAGAGTAATGTTTTTTTAGGAATATGTTCCTAATATAAGTTGAGATCATACTAATGTATTAAGTGATGAAGGTTCTATGTCAATTAATATAGAGATTAATACTAGTTTTCGCTAACTGGATTGTCCCAATAAAACATTTCAATTAGTGATTTAAAACTAAAATTTTAATTAGATAAATAATAATTTCTTTTGCAATTGTCACGTCATGATGTCCAAAAACTATGTTTAAGTATTTTCCACGTACCAAAACTGATAATATAATACAATTATATTATGAGAGTTAATTATAAAAAAAAAATAGTTCTTAATGCATTTTAGTAATTTTTTAAATTAAATTTGTTCACATATAAATCTCTATAATCATTTGTACAATTGATACCTTTTAATTTGAAAAAAATTACACATTTGTTTAATTTAGGAAAAATTTACGAATTTCGTCAACTTAGAAGTTACATGTATAGCATGTCACTCTCAAAATTGATTTCTTCGTTTTTTATTGTACCAAAATTTTTTAAAAAAAAGTTTAAAACATGAAAAAAAAACATTAAATTTGTTTTATGGCTTTTCTTTTTTGTTATTTTTTTTTAGTTTTTGGTACAATTAAAAATAAAAAAATTAATTTTGATGGTAACTTGCTATGCACGTAACATCTAAATTGAGAGACTTCATCAATTTTAACTAAATTAGACAAAAATGCAACTTTTTAAATTACAGAATACTAATTGTACAAATTAGTTGTAGAGACTTTTATGTGAACAAATTCAATTTTAAAAATTATTAAAATGCATTTAAACCAAAATAATATATATCTCTTGCTTTTTAGTAAGCACTTTCTTTTAGGTTGATTGAAGCAATCTTAACTTCTTCATTTTTTAAGTGAGTTAATTGCAATTCGATCCTTTTGATTTTCAAAATTTTACAATTGAAACTTTTAATTTTTCGACTCAGTAATTTATATTGCAGTATTGAACATTTTTGTCTTTTAACTCACTTTAATTAATAACTGTCTCACATGATTGATATTAAACTAAATCAAATTTTGAATTAAAAAATACTAAAGTACAACATTTTAAAACTAGATTTAAAAATCTACATTTTAGAACTTTTTAGTTTAAAATTTGATATAAGTTAATATCAATGAGACGACATGCACCAGCATTTAAAAAAAAAAATTGTTTTATTTTGTAATTTTGTAGCATCTAGTTTAAAATTAATACAATTTAATATCAATAATGTGAGACAGTAGTTAAACTTTGTAGGCAAAAGTCAAACAATATCTTAATTGCTATAAATTGAAAAATTGAATGCTTAAATTGTTGAGTCAATTGAAAGTTTAAATTGCAAAATTATAAAAATTAAAAATATCAAAGTGCAATTAACCCATAATTAATCTTGATAAACAACAATATACCTATGTATCAGCAATATACATTTTTAAAGATTACTAATAAGAGACAAAAACATTAATAACTTTAATAATAAGAGATAATTGATATTAGCCATGAATCATGACAAAAAATTATATAAGAAATTAATAAAATATTAATAACAAAAACAATGACTATGTCGATGATAATTAAGAAATTAATAAAACATAAAAATTGGAATCGACCCCCATTAAATCTTAAAAAAATAAAAATACCTGCTACGGCAAATGTCAAAGCTTTTGGAATTTAAAGTATTAATCATTTTAAAGTGAAAACTTTGACGAAAATATAGTCAGATATTCCAACTTATTTTTTGATGAATAGTCAGATATTCCTACTTATGATAAAGACCAAGAGGTACTCCATGATTGGTAGGAGGACATAACAAAATTAGTGTTTTCTTGGAGTATGACTTGGTTTCAGGCCAACCTAACGAAAATCACAACTTGCACTTTAATAATTTCTACTTACTGTCCGCTTCATTAAAATTGTAAACTCCTAAGAATAAGTTTTTAGCCATAAAAATGCCATTTGCTTTTCAAAATATCAACCCAGTCAATAAACCAACCTTAACCTACCTCACTTTTTCACCCTCAAAATTCAGAAAACACAAGAGCTATGTCATTTGAACTCCAATGAAGTACCATTTCAACAAAAAATCATAAAAAATGATTATAATGCATGTTGGAAAAAAAAAAAAAGTTAAATAAAACCCAACGTTGATTGCAGAATTCTATAAATACAAAAAATACACTGGCAACTAAATCAGATCTTTAACTTAGTTCTACTTCAAAACAATATTATTTAAAATATCAAACTCCAAATAAAAATATATATTTTTGTTATATATTACATGTCTAAATTTTCTACATTCAGGCAAAACCGTACCCTCATATCAAAGAATTTCTCTATCTTGTACAAGGATTGCCTACGACTATATGCTTACTGCCATTGCGAAACGACTTCCTCCTCCATCAAGAAAACGATCAGTATGCCACCCCTTGGCCTGCAGTTCGGATATGAATGGATTGAATAGTATATTCATCTTCTCGTAAGCTGCTTCCAATACACGAGCACTGCGCTCATGATTAGACCTTTCCAGTTCTGCAGCATATGCAGCAACTAGCCACCCTCTCAGTGCATCTTCACCACTAGCATTGTGCTCCAGTACCATGTCAACCCACTTACTCCCGGGACTTAAAATAAACTTCTCATTGTGGAATATTTGTTTTAGTTCTTCAAGTTTTGAAGGCTTAATGACTTTATGTAAGGACCTTCCAACTTTTACATTTCCAGCATCTTTTATGAGTCTCCCTGGAAATAGGAGATCTTCTTGGTACCTTAGGTCAGCAGGGCTTGAAATTTTTCCTGTCTAGATTAGATGCCAACCACACAGCAAATCAAATGTATGAGAGAGAGAGAGGGGGAGAGAGAGAGAGAGAAACTCTTAACAAACCTTGAGAAAATCAGCCACAATCATTGCAGCTCTCTGAGGGTTCAATGTGTTGACAGGGGTCGCTCGCATTTCTTCAACAACACTGTATACATGTACAATAGAAAGAAGGGGCCCAACAATCAACTGCAAGGAGTTGCTAAAGATTAGTTCTTTCTTTCTTCTTCTTTCGCCAGAATGATAGAATTTGAACCACCGAAAAAAAATACACTTGTGCACATATATAAGGCCATATAAAACACAGAAAAAAGTTGAAATAAGTTATGTAGTCAGGTGCTGATATAGAATTTATACCTTGCCTTGCATTGTTGAACAAACAGTGGATGCTAACTGAATTCCTGCTCCTATTCCAACGACATTGAAAAGAGTTGAGATAGCCTCCCCTTTTGCAAAAAGGTCACTGAGATTGCCTTCTTTGGCAAAGGAAGAATATATTGGTAATCTAGTTGCTCTTGCGGCAACAACTGCCATACCCTGTTGCTCAAAGTAGAAAACTTTAACAAAGAAGAATCTAAATTGAATAAAAAACTGGGGGGTGGGTTGATGTCAGAGGATCAGCATACAGTTTGTGTATGCATCAAAATGCTTATATCTTGGTATGTGTATAGACATCTACCTTTGCAAAATTTCCTAGGCCAGCCATTTCCAGAAAAAGATGGGGGCATAAGGGAGAAAGAACTTCCAAGCCCGTGCCCAAGTCATAGAGCACATCAGCTGCAAGACACGAGTTTAATTTAGTAAACCACCAAAAATTGGTTAATAACATTGACCAGCAAAACTATAACTGAACCTAGATTAACAAAATGAGCTACAGAGCAAAGATGCAAACCCAGAATTCTCCAACGTTTAGGCTCTGAATCCATTCTTGCACCCAAATTACTACATATGAGCTTTCCTACATGCTGCATCCCATCCTTTAGTATCTGCATATCAAAAGATAAACTTCATAAAAGTTGAACAAGAACGTGATCAGGGATTGTGAATAGATATTTAATACTCATCTAAACAAATTAGAACTTACCCAACTAACAACAGTTGATTGTGCAGGGGTTGGCCGCAAGCCTGCAGCTAACAGCAGTGACTGCAAAGGAGTAAGCATAGAGAAAGACCCCAAAACTACAGTTGTCATACAAATGCATATTTTGGAGAAACAAAAATCAACGGAGAATTTAACTAGTTAAATTGCAATATCTATACTGACAAATACGCATTCGAGTAAACAGACAACACAAAAAGTCATATTTTCATGCCGATAAGGGTAACTATTATTTGCAATTCATATGGACAATTAAATTCTATATGCCCTGTAAATTCTTTCTATCATATCTTTCATTGTTAAAATTTTAAAGAACTGCTGCCAATTTACTATTCAGATGTTTCGTTGGTATCAGAATAAGACCTGAGTTGATAGCACTGAGAGTGCTGCACTCGTGAAGTGTTGCAGTGCCCGAAATTGTGTGTATCTAAGATACCCCTCGTTCACACTACATGAATAAAACGGTGGAAGGAGTAATGAGCATATCTACTGCGACGCCAGTTGTAGTTTCAACAAGTATCAAACTATTAAGTCACCTATATGGATATCCTGAAGGGAAAAATTTATTCAGGAAAGAATCAGCCACTTTTTGGACTGCTGGTCTTGAGTCATTAACAACGGTCACCTGCAGAAGCAGTCTCCCTAGTTAAACTCCGTTCATGAAAATAGGTCTTAAAATCAACTGTATTATACACTTGTATACAACATTTGTAAGACCAACGGAAACATTTTTCAATAGCATAATGGATAACTAACCAATATCATCAATAAAATTTTACGATCCCAATATGAGTGCACCTTGAGGAAAGCTGTGAAAATGGTACCACAAGCCAGGTGACACAAGATGATAATTTGAGAACCAAAAGCCTGGCAAAAGATGATAATTTTCTGTAACAAACTCATCAGAGGAGCTTCGTTCACTTGCCCTTTCCTAATCCATGTAAAAATTCACTATCACATCCATTGCAGGACCCCCAAATGGGTACCTAATCACTGAATATTCCCATTTCCCCAGCTTCCTCAAAACCTTAAAGGGGTTTAAGGCAAGGCTGTGATTTTAGTCTTCGCTTATTTAATACATACAAAACCTTCCAAACTTCTTCCAACGCCTTTTGTGAAACTGGGTGCTAAAACTACAGCTTACCAGAAGCCATAAATGCATATATAAACACTCACACTGTAACATATAAAGAAAGAGGCGGTGGAAGAACAAAGGACTTACGGAGAGGTGTCCGTCGGGTTCAAACTGGTAGCGCTGTGAGATAGAATCAGAGGTTTCAATCCAGTAAACAGGCACCTCAGGCGGCTTATCCGGTTCCTTCTGCATCGTTATCTTCTTCTATTTCACAGAAATACGCAGTTACAATTAGTGGAATAATGACTAATGAAAATGTGAAGCAGGAGAGAGAGAGAGAGAGAGAGAGACCAATATGCCCGCACAAATACGTACCAGCAAGTTCATCAGAGACGACGGAGTAAGGGGTTTTTAAGTAAAAGGGTATTAAGAATTTCGCCGTCAAACTCGGATGGCCTTGGAAACCGGAAGCTGGGGAGACGGGAAATCTCTGACTGAGCATTCAAGGATTATGCATTGTTAAAAGAAAAAAAAACAAAAAAAGCAGCTGAGACGCCGTTTTATTTATTTTTTATTTTCTCTCTAAGGAAATGGGTTTTAGCATTTAGCTGAATAACAATAGGACGACGCGTCGTCCGTCTCCCATATACATTTTTTTCTTTATTGAAAGTAAAGAAAAACAGAAGAGAAAAATAAGTGATTCTAGATTCTAAAGATAGATTCCTCTTGGGCTCTCGTGTAAATGATTAAACTCTCTACTAACTCCAAATTGCATAATTGCATAGATTTTTTTTTAAGACATAATTGCTCAGATTTAACATTAAAATTATTATAGTCTTAGCAAAAAATTGAATTTTCATTGAAAATTTCATAGATTTTTTTTTATACTTTATACAATAAATATATCAGAGGTAATTGTAACCTCGCATTACATTAAATAGCTACAATCATGAAGTCACTTTGCTGGCCTGTGAAATGTGAACCAAGCCACTAACAAAACTTGGAAAAACCACTGAAAACTGGCACGAGTAGCTTTATCAATAATTCTTCATTTACAATGTCAACTCAGGATCATCTTCATAGTCATAATCTTGTTCGCTTGAAGGCCTGATTCTCTTTGCATCTCTAGGTGTAGGTCTTCCCTTCTTCGGCTTTCCTCTGAAAACATGGGATTCTCATAACATTTGCAGACATGGTATTTGTCCAGAACAATGCTTCTAATCATACTTGAGCTTGAGCAAGGTTTGCAAAATGATATTTATGAGAGAGAGAGGTACTTACTGCCCATTTGCATATATACCTCCACCCTTGGACCGGCCAGGACCATAGTCTGATCTCCCATCTACGAAGACATAAATCGAGTAAACATAAAAATTTAGGCGGGGAAAAGTTGTCTCTATGTTTGCTTAAATAGTCTCACCATCTCGTCCAGCTGCAAGTTCTTCAGCCTGACAAAAGGGAAAAAATAAAATAAAACAAAAATTGAATACCATTTAGAAATAAAAACACCTCATGGAGATGCACCACAATATAGTATCGACAAAGTTTGGGACAGATAAAAGGAAAGCTACAGGGAAATTTATAGTAGACAAGCATTTAAGAAGATCCTTGTGTTATAAGTGGGACTACAAGACACCTACACATGGGTACCTCAGCATTTAAAAACAGCTATGTTTGTTTACTAAGACTGAATTGGACTAATTTTATCCTTTGTTTGTTTGCTAAATTTACAATTTGTATTGGATTATAACAGTCCAACTATAGACTTTATTTTAAATAAAGTCAGAACTATTTAGTACTACCAAATAAATTGGGTTATCTCTGGACTATTTATATATAATATAAAATTAATATTATTGACAACAACAAATATAGAACTGGGTTAAAAAATTATCATCCTGTCCTATCCTATCCAATCCAATCCCAACCTATCTTATCATAACCTATTCAGTCAGGTCTAATCCTTTCAAACAAACGAGCCTAAGAACTAAGAACACCAAAATAATATATAGAAAATTATATAAAGGGAGACCTACAGGGTAATAATAAATAGAAGACCCAAAAATGCAAAGCTTTATATAGTCATAATTATCCTACATATAATTGGTTATTCTCGAAATCAAGCAGTCCCACATCAAATGGGACGCATTCCTCTGAGAGTTATTGGATCTGGCCATAGTGAAAAGTAACTAAGCATCAAGTGAGTGTCTTAGTTTATGGAATTGCAACAAGGTTCTCTACAAAAATTGCTTCCGGTAAGCTCCTATATGCACAAAGTGGGGATTAGTAAGAAATCAATGAAAGAAGACAAAAAAACGGTCAATCAACTAGAAGACTCCACCATACTGAATGCTGTTAAAAGACTGTTATCTGCATGCGGTATAAGCTTCCCATGGGGTATGTCTAACTGCCTAACAGATAGCATGCACTAGAGGCATGTACATATATGACGGGTCTTTTTGCTATCTCTCATGACCTTTCAGTCCCTGGTTTCACTAGGAATTTATAGAAGCTTTTTATATGTTGGCAATATCTTTCATCCTTGGAAACAGAAAACCAAGAAGTTCCTTTTCTATCTTCTACCACAACTAGAAAATCCCAGAGCATAGATAAGCCCTTCCTTCCACTGCTTAGCTTGATTATTGAGAATGATGACTCTGACTTTTTCATATATTCCACCATATTCATTATCAACCTACATCTGTAATGAAGTAAATATGATTCACATCAAATATGCAAGGAAACAATGTTCATCGCTGCCTATAGTTTTGCACTAACAGTATACATACATAAAAAGTGCTAATTTGTCATACAGGAACTGCTTTTGTGCAAGGAGTAACTGTTTACTTTACATTTGTATTAATGAAAACTGTAACAAACTCTGAAAAAAAAATTAACTACAAGAGAAGAGTAAAAAAGGATAAACCATTTTAACTAAACATTTAAGGTTCAGAAACATACTGCTGGCGATGTCACTGACGATAATGAAAAGAGCCTATCTTCAGGCTGAAACTTCCTAGATCTCTTCAAACTGCAGCCACAGGATTTGAAGAATTTCCATTTCATTTAGATAGAAAGTGATCCTTATAAATCATTCAAACTTGAAAGTATGGTGCATAAGCATATTTATTGCAGCAAAATACTTTCATGTGCTATTACAATATTATAAATGATGGATTAATTAATTCATGAAATTGTTTATTTGCCGACAATATACAAGTATCTGCCTAAAATTAGCCAGCCTTCTAATAACCAGCATCTTGAATATTTTGCACTAAGCATCTGACTGAACAAATTATCCATTTAGAGGGAAGAAATGTAAGGAAAACAAACATAATTTACATTTTATAGGAGAAAGTAATAATGAAGGATGATATTCTGATTATGCAATGGAAAAGAAAAAAATGAAGGTGAGGTATATCTTAGCCATTTCATACAGGGCAGTGCTCTTAGATGAAGATAGGAACCCTTCAAAACCTTTTAATACATTGCCACATTGGCTAGGGTCCTGTAAATAACTAGTCTCCATATCATAAACCTGCATTTAAAAGAAACCATTAAGCTCCCGCAGTAAAACCTTTCAACATTAAAAGCAGAGCTGATTACAAGTAGTCTTAGCCAGCATCACAGAAAGATCATAATATTAGGATTTAGCCACATCTTATTGTTGACACTAAGCAGCAGATACTCATACAAAGATGATATAGCATCTTAGAAAGGGGAAAAAAAAAAAAAATATATATATATATATATATATATATAATATGAACATGGAATGTATTGGCAGGAGCATGGAGAAAAAGTAAGTACTACGTACTTAGCCACTTAAGAAAGTACTATGTATTTAGCCACTTAAGTTTCCACTCATGATTGTAAGGGTCATTCAGATAACTGAACTAGTTAATCACCAAATAAACACCCAAGACAAAGTTCATTTTTTAGGTCAAACTTGGGCAAGGTATAAATTTCAAAATAAAAGAGATTTATTAAGCAATTGAGCATAAAAATCGCTCATTGGTTCTAACCGAATACTCTAATCCAAAAACCCAAAAAGAGAAAGGCAAATAGTGAGAACGAACAGCATAAAAATGGCTGAAAAGTGTTTGACATAGATCAGATACGGAGATACACTTAAAAAAGGGCAAACTATCAGGGGGGAAAAACCTGTCTTTCAATATTTCGAAGCTCTTCTTGTAGCTTGGTCCTCCTGCCGAGAAGAGACGCGAGCATTGCAGAGGGGTTAAGCGAGGATTTTTGCGCTGCCAAAAAAATCGAAAAGTATTCAAGCTAAAATCTTTCTATGGAAATTAATTTACTATTTCTAATTTTTCAAGAAAAATAAAAAAAATAAAAAGCGTTTTCCTAACGGCTACCTTCTGAATCCATCTTCCCTATGAGATAATTGACGACCGTGTAGCAACCAATTGATCAAATTTACAACCAAAACCCTAAATTCAGTGCAAATATTAGGGCACTCCACGCTCCCTTTTTCAATTTAGTTACTTCGTTTTGGAGGTAAACAAGGATATGTTACCCTGCGGTCGTTTCTACCTGCTTTCACATATCCTGTCTAATCATATTGCGCAACCATCGGCATCTCAGAAAGAACGGCCCATATTCAAATGAAGGCCCGAAGTTATTGGGCCTCAAGGCCGGCCTCACCAATGTCGACACCAAACATGAAACAAATAATAAATAAAAAGAAAAAAAAATGTCGGTAACGCGGCGAGCAGATAGCGTTTTGGGAATGGGAGGGACCCAGCTAACTTAAGTGCTGTTTCCCAATTCCCGTGGATCATCTGCATCGATGCACCAGATTGAATTGACGGTGCAGATTCATCAGGAATGGTAAAAAGGGGTAAAAACTAAAATGCGCCGTGGGGGTCCAACGCGCACTTACACGTGTAGATTTAGATTCGCGATTAAAACAAATAAAATAAAAAGCCTCCGAGTCAACGTCGGCTATCGCGCCAAAAGAAAGTACACCCACTGGGTAAAAAGCATGCACTGCGTTGATACAACGCACCGCCCCAAAACCAAAACCCCTCGTCGTCGTCTTCTTTATTTTGCTCTATTCTACGTATAAAGCTACGCCGACCATTTTCTAATCTTCTATTTTGCAATTCCATTTCTTTTTTTTCCCTTTTATTTCTATTTATTTTGTTTCCAACCCAATTAGAATTTAGAAATTAGAACTACGACCCAATTTGTCTTCAACTAATTGCAATTTGGAGTTGTACTCTGCATGCCTGTACACATGGCAATGGCAAAGACAGTACAAAAGAAATAACCAAACCCATAACTCTACACCAATGCGTCACTTTAGCACGTCTATATCTGGGGTACAGCGGATGGTAGAAGACGGTCCTTTCCTTACATATAATATAATCCGAATCTTCGACCTTTTCTTATTTTTCTCTCTGATAATTTTCTCACCGAGAAATGAAAAAGCAAAGAGAATATTGTAATCTCCTTTTGTTTGTTTGGTAGTCTTTTTTTTGGTGAATTTTCTTTTGCGTGTCTGTGTTGTCCATATTTTGCCATTTTGCCCAAAACTCACCCACCACCATCATATAGCCGTGTACTCTGCTCTTTCATTCTGAAAGTTTTTTCTCTTCTTCTCCTCTCTTGCTTTTTGACTTTTGTTTGGCTGCCATGTCTTTCAGAGGATTCAGTCGGGTATTCTTTCTTTCATTTTCTTTCAGTTGATTTATTTGCTTCTTCTTTGATTTTTCTTTGATATGAGTATTTGGCAATTTAGGATTATATCTGTGGCTGAAGTATTCAAATTTCATCAAATAGGGAAAAAAAAATCTTTGACCTTTTATTTTGTTAATTGTTTATGATTTTTTTATGAAAAGATTAAGGTTTTGCTTTCTGTGTTTATAGATGTCTGCTAAAGTAGATATATCCAATCTGGAAGATTTGATTCAATATCAAGTCCATATCTATTTGGTTTCTGAGAAAGCTTAGGGAAAAACTAAAAGAAACGCTCTTTTGTTCTCTTTTCCTTTTTTGCTTCTCCTTAAATGTACGTCTTTCTACCTTAATAAGCTAATTCGAAGTATTGCGCTGATTGTCTTGGGGGTTTTGTTTTCTTGGTCCTATATTCCTATGTGATGGAAATTGTCAGATTCTCTTAGCAGCTAAAAGGAGGTGTTTTATAATCGAAGAGCTGATACTCAGAAAAAGATTTTAGCAATAGATAATACAAGTAATTTCAAAACATTTTGCCCATTTCTTCTCCAAGGTGAGGAACATGTGAAAGCAATTATCTGTGGAAAGACATTAAAAGTTGTGGATTAGCTTCTTGATTTTTTTCTTGCATTACTAAAAAGGATTATTTGCTTTCGTTTTATTCTTTTTAAGTCTGTAGGCATAAATAAGTATTCAAAGAACTAAATGTTGTTTTTTTCCAGCCAAATGCTTCTTCTGGCATGGGGGTCGCCGACCACAGCAAAAATGCGTTTACAGAACTTCAGAGGAAGAAGGTCCACCGCTATGTGATTTTTAAGGTTGATGAGAAGAAAAAGGAGGTTGTGGTCGAAAGGACTGGTGGTCCAGCTGAGAGCTACGATGAATTCACAGCAGCTTTACCCGAGAATGATTGCCGATATGCTGTTTATGACTTTGATTATGTGACCTCTGAGAACTGCCAAAAGAGCAAAATATTCTTCATTGCTTGGTAGTTTTCGCCTACATTATCTTAATCGTTACTTTAATTTTGTCACCTGGTTAATTGGAGGGTGTCCACATTAGAAATAAGCTCTCTGTTCATCCTTATGACATAGGAAAATTAACATGACAAACTCATTCCAACATCACTTGTTCTTTATGAATAAAGATATTGTCATCCTTGTAACCATTACATTATGCATGCTTCATTAATCATGTTGCTTACCCTCTTTAACCCAATCTAGGCATGTTCACGCACTTATGTTTGCAATGTGTGCGAACACTTCAACATGTTTTCCTCTTGGCAGATCTTGTAATAGTAGTAAACCTGATTGTACTGTTAGCACAATGTTGTCATGGTCTCTTATCTTATGCCCTTTGTTTATGATGTCCTCACGAATGCAGCTTATTTTGAGAAAGTATCGAGTGCACTGGTTGTACTACGTAGCTTGTGAAAGAAACACTAACAAGATGAAATTTAGTACACAATTGGAAAAGATAAAAGTCTGATGATCTTAATTTTTTTTTTCTGTCTGCATGCATGCTCTTATTTCCACATTCCCCATAACAGGAATAACATATTGTTTAACATTTCTTAATTAAAATCCAGGTCTCCTTCAACTGCAGGAATTCGGGCCAAGATGCTCTATGCCACATCTAAAGCCAGGTTTAGACGGGAGCTCGATGGTATCCACTATGAGATACAGGCTACCGATCCCACAGAGATGGACCTTGAAGTGATCAGAGAGCGTGCAAACTGAAAATGTTTCCGCGGTAGAACTTTTCTCCCTTGGGGGAGGGGGATCTCTGAGGTTCTGTAAGTTAGTTCTCCCATTTGAACAAATCAAATGCTGGCACCAGATGGTATTGCTATGTCTTGAATAAACTGGCGTATGGGGAGGCTTGCATAGAAGTTGGGCTAATGTTTATCTGGTTGCTGAAAATTTCGAGTTTCCTTATACTTATCAGATGAACTTGATGTTTGTCTTGGATATTAATGTAGTTTGCAAACAGTGTAATAATCTTTTTTTTCCTTTGCCTTTTTGATGGGTGGATAGGAAGGGAACAGAGTAAATTTATATAGGCACAGTGCGATTCTTAGATGTACAACAATATGAAGTAATTAACAGAACGCTTAAAACAACCAAATTAACTTTAAGAAAACTAGACCACCTGGAATGTAGACGTGTACATAAAGGACTGCCCGTGCCCTATGCATACATTAGAGGCCTATTTCTACTGCAGTTCAAAGGCAATTTCTAGATTCTATTCCAAATAATGATGGAAACTCAAAGATTGTTCTTGGACCAAAATGGGAAGATCCGCTAAATGAATCCATTGAGCAATGATATAAATTAACTCTGAAATCCTTGTGATGTGCATGAATCTTAGTCCGCTTGTTCATTGTTTTCACCTGACATTTCCTCCAGAGATTTCCCTTTCGATTCAGGCACTAGTAGACTAAAGAGCATACCTAAGAAGTTGATCACACCCAACACTATCAGGGAATTCTTGACTCCAATCCCTGCAGGATAACCTTCATCTGCCTTGGTCTTGTCCTTGTTCTGAGCCAAAAACAGAAACCCAAACGAACCTACTATTGCTCCTAACTTTCCTGATGCTGCTGATATGCCATGGCAAGTAGACCGTAATCTAGCTGGGAAAATCTCGGCTGGTACCACGAAAGTGGTGGCATTGGGTCCAAAGTTTGCGAAGAAAAAGGTCAGCGAGTACAAAACCACAAACCCAATCCGGTTGTCTTTATGAGTCCAGTGACCATAAGGAATGGCCAATGCAAACATAAACACTGTCATGAAGAAGAAACCCAGAAACTGGATTGCAAATCTTCCAATCTTATCAATGAAGGCCACAGTAAACCAATAACCAGGGACGGTACTGCATAAAGCAATGAGTGTCTGTGCCCTTGCTATTCTGTAAACCTCCACAATGGCATTCATAGTCTTTGCCGGAGGAAGCCATCCGATTGCACTAAAGATGTCCTTTTGGAACAAATTCTGGCTGTAGTATGCAATGTCGAGCAAGAACCATGTGCTTGTTGTTCCAAGCAAGTGAAGCCCATGGCGAAGAAGAAACTCCTTGGAGAACAAACCAAACCTATTCCCCTGCTCAGCGTACTGTTTTGTCTTCTCTGGTTCAGCTTCAATGTCAACCTGCAGAACCTTCGACATATCAGATGCAGCCTGCATTGCGTTCTGGGCAACAAGGGCTGTGTAACGAGCAGTTTCAGGCATCTTCAACCTCCAATAGTAGGTCAATGCAGCGGGAATTGCTCCAACCATTAGAATAATCCTCCATAGGTAGTCTGCTTCTGGGACAGTGGAACCAACTGGATCAACTTCATAAGCTGGAGCACTGAAGTTGGCCTCGAAGATAGACGAGATGATAATTGCAAACACGCCGCCTCCTAAAATCCCAAAACCTTGCATGGCAAAGACTGCAGCAATGAAGGCTCCGCGAGTCTTCTTGTTAGAATATTCGGACATGATGGTCGCAGAAAGAGGATAGTCACCACCGATGCCAAAGCCAAGCCAAAAGCGAAAGAAGCAGAGAGTTGAGATGACCGATTTTGGGGTGTGGCCAAAGGAAAGACCTGAACAGATAGAACAGACCACCATGAGCATGAGAGTCAAACCATAGACTTTCTTGCGGCCCATCTTGTCACCGAGCCAGCCGAAGAAGAGCTGTCCACATAATGTTCCGACGAAGACAGTCCCATTAACAGCAGCTGATACACCTGGCGGCAATGTGCCAGGCTTCTCTGAACCATCTACATGGTAGTAGATACGGCCTAGCAGTTTGGTGACCAGGGATATGCAGAAGAGATCGTATGCATCGGTGAAGAAGCCCATTCCGGCAATGATGATAGCAGTGAAATGATACCATTGTGTTTTAGCAGCATCAAGAGCATTTAGCACCTGCAGTTGTTCCTTGGCCATGGCTAGCTAACTCTCTCTTTCTCTCTCTCTCTCTCTCTCTCTCTCTCTCTCTCTGTGTCTGCTATATCTGCAAGGGGTTGAAGAACAACGTTAAGAACATAAATGTGAAAATATTATAAACTAATAAATCATAAGGATCCTCATGCATTTACTGATGAAAATTCAATCGAAAGTTGTATAAAGAATAAATTGAAGAAGCACGAGAAATCTTTTAATAATAATAAAAAATCATTTTTAGCATATAATTCTGCTTGAAATATTTAACTAGAATGACTTAAATGGATGCGTGAACTATGTGATGCAAACCTCAATGTGCCTCCCCGTTCCAGCTAGTTGAGACAAACAGACAGAGAGAATAGAAGATGGTGTTTTTTTTTTTTTTTTTTCCTTTCTTCGTTTCTTGGAAGTACGTTTAGAGAAGATGGTGATTGAGCAAGCAGATTGTAGTTGGGAATTTATATATATATATATATATATATGTCCGTAACTAACCGGAATATTATAGCGGTAAATTCCCTCCGTTTTGGGAGGCATAGGTAGGTAAAACAAGCTGTCTCCCTAACAAACCGAAAAACTTCACCAGTATATTCCCCTGCTCCCCATATGTATTTCTATTTCTACTGCCTAATTCAGTTCTTTTAGCTAAATTAAACCTAATTCAGTTTATTTTTTTCTATGTAAATAGTTTCAAACCACATCCGCATATACATATATATTTTCGTAATCTAGTTATGACATACTAAATTATGTTTGATTTAATACAAATACATAATTCCTAAGCAGAGCAATTAAAAGGATGGAAGTTAGTAGGACAGCTTGTCATGCCAATTGTTGGGACAGTTCCTGAGTGAGGTGGTGCTATTGACCCAATGAGTTGTATACAAGATTGAGAAAATGAAACTTTTCGGTTCAATTTCAATCGTATTTAAGCATCCCAAAATTCTCTAATATAATGTATGTCAGGGGGAAAAGAAAAAAAAAAAAAAAATATATATATATATATATATACAAGCGGTAATGAAGTACAACAAATGGACAAAAAGTGTTCATTGTCACAGAAAATCACTGGATATTTTGCAAATTACTAGAGATAACATATGCTCAAGTCACAGCAACATCGAAAAAAAAACTAGTAATAGAACATTTAAAGCTACCCTCTTAGAAATGGAGGGTTTACAACATCATCTCACAAATTTACTCTGCTTACACTGAACCTAAGCAACTGGCACTGTCCTATTGTTAAAAGCAGATGGTTGTTCCATCTCCACGCTTGATTGACCGTCATCTTCTTGCTCACCTGACATCTCCTCCAATGACTTTCCTTTAGATTCCGGAACCAAGAAAGTAAACAACAATCCCAAAAAGTTAAGTACACCCAATATGATCAGCGAATTCTTCACCCCAATTCCTGCAGGGTACCCTGCATCTGTCTTTGCCTTGTCTTTGTTCTGAGCCAAATACAAGAACCCGAATGCACCTACTATGGCCCCAAGCTTTCCTGACGCTGCAGATATACCATGACAAGTAGACCTCAGCCTAGCTGGGAAAATCTCAGCTGGCACAACAAATGTTGTGGCATTGGGTCCAAAGTTGGCAAAGAAGAAGGTCAGCGAGTAGATCACCACGAAGCCAATCCGGTTGTCTTTATGAGTCCAGTGATCATAAGGAATGGCTAAAGCAAACATAAAAACTGTCATGAAGAAGAAACCCATCAATTGGATGGCAAATCTTCCTATCCTGTCAATGAAAGCCACTGTAAACCAGTATCCAGGAACAGTGCTGCATAGAGCAATAAGTGTCTGTGCCCTTGCAATTCTGTACACCTCCTCAATAGCATTCATAGTCTTTGCAGGAGGAATCCATCCAATCGCAGTGAAGATATCCTTTTGGAAAAGATTTTGACTGTAGAATGCAATGTCAAGCAAGAACCATGTGGTTGTTGTCCCAAGCAAGTGAAGCCCATGGCGGCGCATAAACTCCCTCGAGAACAAACCAAATGAATTGGCTTCTTTCTGAGACAATTGGTCTACCTTCTGCGGTTCTGATTCAATGTCAACCTGTAAAACCTTTGACATATCAGATGCAGCTTGTTTTGCATTTTTGGCAACAAGGGCAGTGTAACGTGCAGTTTCGGGCATCTTCATCCGCCAGTAGTAAGTCATTGCAGCTGGCAGTGCTCCCACCATGAGAATAATCCGCCAGACAAAGTCTGCTTGTGGTATGGTCGAACGAACTGGATCCACCTCATAAGGTGGGACATCGAACCTAGCCTTAAACGTAGAAGAAATTATGATTGCAAATATACCTCCTGCTAAAATTCCAAACCCCTGCATTGCAAACACTGCAGCGATGAAGGCGCCGCGGGTTTTCTTATTAGCATATTCAGACATGATGGTGGCAGAGAGTGGATAGTCACCGCCAATGCCAAACCCAAGCCAGAACCGGAAGAAGCAAAGCGTTGTCATGACAGAATTGGGGTTGTGTCCGAATGAGAGACCTGAAGCTACAGAGCATATGACCATGAGCATAAGGGTCATACCGTAAACTCTTTTTCTACCCATCTTGTCACCAAGCCAACCGAAGAAGAGCTGTCCGGATAGTGTTCCACAGAATGCTACACCGTTTACAGCAGCTGACACGTTTGGTGGCAATGTTCCAGGCTTTTCTGCACCATCAACATGATAGTATATGCGGCCAAGCAATTTGGTTACCAAGGATATGCAGAAGAGGTCGTATGCATCTGTGAAAAACCCCATTCCTGCTATGATGATTGCTGTGAAATGATACCATTGTGTTTTTGCTACATCTAGTGCGTTTAGAACCTGTAGTTGTTCTTTGGCCATGTCTAAGCTAACTAATTAATAAGCTTGCTTTCCCTTCTCTGCAAAAAAATTAACTAAAGTAAGACTTTAGCGTGAATAATGATCTAGCAGGGTACAATTATAGGATTGAAAAAGAAAGAAAGAAAAAAGAAACGTGAAATAAATATTTTATTGGATATGAAAAAGTGAGTTGATTCTCCGGTAGAGGCAAAACGTCCATGACTAAAGGAAAAGTTGCAAAAAGGACAAAAACTGTGATGGATTAGAAAAAGCAAATACAATTAAAACCACATAGGCTCTATTTTAGATAAGGAAGCAGCACATACATTACAAGGAAGTTTCGTTTCAAAATCAAGCAAAAAGAAATAAATTCAGCAATTTCTATAAATAATTTTGTAAAAGTTGTGCAGTAAAAAAAAAAAATACTGAATAAGAATACTTTTCAGGATTATATACCATCTATATTGATGGATTAAATTTAAATTCATAAAAAAAAAAATATATTGATGGATTAAATAGGATATTTTAATTAAGTTCGCTGTGGATGAAGACAAAATAATATGGAAAGTATTAAAGTAGCTATGTAATATAGTATAAAATAAAAAAGCATTAAATGCCACATGACTAGAAAAACAAACAGAACGAGATCCAAGAATTAGGCAATAATATCTTCAAAATCCATAATTATTAATGATAATTAATCACATAAAATGCCATTGTTTGAAAAAAATATTTGAAACGCAATTGCATCAAGATAATAAACGCTGTATCACTTTTTTTTTGGTGAAGCATAAACGCTGTATCACTGCCTCCTATCATGTTTTTACACAATTTCATTCTCTCTCTCTCTCTCTCTCTCTCTCTCTCTCTCTCTGTTTCCTACAATTGGTCTCGCAGAAAAGTCAGAATTCTGAAATCTGAAAAGTTTCATACATAAATAAAATTAACAAGATAACTTAAAGAAACGTATAGAGAATGCAAAATAAGAAATATAAAAACAAGATGAATGAATTATCACGGCCAATTATATATATAACGTTATATATATATATACGTATATGTATTTGTGTATGATCTCTAAACAATTGCGCTTGCAAACAATGAGAAACCATAACAGACGAACCTAGAAAGAAGGGGGAAAAAATAATAAAAAAATCTCGAATGGTTCCCCCTATTGAGGAGCATGAACCAGAACTCAAGAGAGAGAGCATCATAGATAACAAAAAGGAAACACATACTACAGCATTTATTTACCAGAAGACAGAGAACGTTCTGAGTACTGACCTTAATTTTTATTTTCTTCTTTTTTCTTTTTTTTTTGGTTGTTCGAGAAGGGAGATTCGGAGGAAGAAATTAAACAAGAGAGAAAGTAGGAAAGAGAGAGAGAGAGAGAGAGAAAGTAGGGGAGAGATTAGAGATGATCGTGAGGAAAAAAAGAATGGAGTTGGGTGTGAATTTATAAGCAACGTGTTCACTAACACTAGGCGTATTACATAATTATTATATTTTCCTAAATAAACAATATATTCAGCCGTATATTCCCCTGCTCCTTCGCGCGCTCTCTCTCGCTCAGTCAACTTCACACCTCGTGTTCTTTACGACGTCGGTTTTCAAGTTTCCACATTTTATTTATTTTCTCTCTTTTATTGGTTTTTAGTTCGTTTTGGATTTTGTTTATCTATTTTTCTTCGTCATTACTTAAAATAATAATAATTACATGTTAATATTTGCATTGTATCATATGTTACAAGTTAGTATAATTTTTATTTTATTTTTTGTGTGACAATTTAGTCTCTATACTCGCAGAATATTGCATTATTAGTTCTACACTCATTTTTGTCTGAAATTTTTTATTATCTTTATATGCGAGTGATTAACATAAACAAGGGTAAAGTAGGTTTTTTTCACACGCTAATCATCTATTCTCTCTCTTCGGTTCAATTATAGTCCCTTGATTTTAGCAAGGACAAAAAGCAGTTTTTGATTATTTTATTCCTGTTGGATTGTCCATTTATTTACAATGAAGTTGAAAGGTTAATTTGGTATGATACATACCAAAATTACAAATCCAACTCAAAGAACAATAGACATGGATTTTGGACCCCTTAAAGCATATTTCCATATATTTTGCTAATTTAATCGTTCAATTCTCTACCTTTTTCACTTACACAACATACAATAACATAAATTTAGTTTAAAATATAACTTTTTACATATTTTATACCTAGTTTTTGGATTTTGATCCAAAAAAAATAAAATCCCAAAGAGGTTAGAGAGGATTGGGGTGTGAAAATACTACTTTACCTTTAATATTGTTCATTATGTGCATCGCAGGTCAAAATAACAGAAAATTTCATATGGAAATGGACGTACATAGATACTATCAGTACAATATTTTGGTAAATTTGAAAATTAAATTGTCATAAAAAAAATTTTAAATGTGACTTTATAATACATGTTATAGTTCAGATATTGTAATTAATTTTTATAAAAAATCTATATAAATCTCTATTTGATGGCCCCCATTAGGATACCTATAAAAATTTATATTTACATTTATTAGTATTATTATATAAAAAATTATTATTCGTTTTTTTTTTTTCAATAAATAGGAGTGTTGAATTGTGCAGAAAAATGGGCCCATAGTAACAATCAGGCATGAGACTGACCTCTTGAAATTGTAAGTCAACAAAATTAGAGTGCAAAAACGTGTGCCGTTGAAATTATTGAAACGAATTGCCTAATAATTTTGTGCAAAAGTAAAGCAAGGACTATACCACGTAACACCAAAAATGGAGGTTTTGCTTTTTAATAATTTTTGGTTTTTAGCAGTGGAGTATTTTATTGGCTGAGCAGAAGAGTAGGAGTTTTTCAGTTTTGGCTAATTTAGCGGAAATGGGCTTCACATTCAGCAAACTGGGATTAAGTAAATGGTCATGGCTGATTTTTTATTTATAGAAAACTTTTCTCAACTATCTTTGTAATCGTGAAACTCTAAACCACAGCAACACAAACACATAAACATTCTTAATTATTGTTAAAAAAAATTAAAGAAATTATGACTCACTTCTTAACTATATAAGTTTAAAAAAAAAAAAATTAATTTAATATAAAAACTACA
>QANX01003619.1:9385-38168 GCA_003254975.1 Ochetophila trinervis
TCTGAAGCTCGTGGTGGTGGCTGTGTCGTCCCACTCGCCGGCGATCGGAGTAGATCTAGCCGGAAAGGTGACTGCCTCGGGGTGGTTTATCTGAGACTTTGCGGCGGTTTTCCGGCGTGATCCGGAGGTTTCCGGCGTCAAACTTGGTACCAAAATGTAGATCGTCGCACCAGCTTTCCAACGGTACCAAGCACGCTCCCTAACTCCACCGGAACAGTGAGATATGGCCGGCCAAAGGTGGTGTCGCGACTGTTCAAACTGTTCACGAGCTCTCGGTTTTGTTGCGATTTCCGGCGATCCAGGTGGTTTCACGGCGAACCACCGGTGGGGAAAGGAAGAGGAGGTTGCTGGCTTCAATTTCCGGGTGGTGGTCGGCCAAGTCCGGCCACCGTGTGGCAGCTACCGGCGTGCGAAAAAGTGGCGGCGAAGTGGAAGAAAGTCGGGTGTGCTGGAAAATTCCAGACCCTTGGCCAAATTTTAAAGATGCAGACAGGGGCATTTTCGTCTTTTCTCACACATAAATATCAGTTTTTGCCAAATTACCAAATTGCCCTTCGCACTAAAATGACGATAACTTCCTGGTCTTAACTCCGAATTAAGCGTACTACTAGTTCACGGACTCGTATCGACTAGCTCTTCGCAATGGTACCAAAGTCAAAGCAAAAATATAACCACACAAAAAGTCAACTCTNATATACTAAGATGCATTTAAATTTTTTAATTTTAAATAGACAATTCCAAATGGAATATAAATATATTTATATATATTATTTATGAATTATTTAAAACTTCTTGATGTCTTAAAATATCAAGTACTATATGGTATAGCTCCAAGTGATTATTTATAAGATCCCCGTATAAAAATTAACAGACATATATATATATATATATTGGATAAGATTAAATTCTATTATCAATCTAATTCAATCCGATTGAGGCTAACTAAAAACTGATTGGATTAGATTTAAAAGAGTACTCCAATCCAATCTCAATCAACAAACAAACATGCCGTATATGTTTATATACGGAGAGGTTATTTGTTTGCCTCTGAAAAGCAAAAGATTAAGGAGGTTGCTTCTTAATGAAGTGCAATGAGTTTTTTTTTTTTTTTCTGCATTGANTGCTTCTTAATGAAGTGCAATGAGTTTTTTTTTTTTTTTGTTCTGCATTGAAAGCCGTGGCAGTGGCTGAAGAGAGAAAGCCAATATAGCACTCAATTAGACCTCTGTGGCCCTCCATTCTGACCATGAGTGCACCCTAAGTTAATATTCATAACCATTTGCATTTTCTTATACATATATCCAATTTACATTTTCTGTGTCAGATTTGATCTTGTTTCTTTAATTTAAGGTCCGGTAGACACACACACACACACACACACTATAAGCCCAATAAAAAATTCAAAATGCCTTAAATTTGAAGAGCAATCAAGGAAACGTCCTTGACCATTCGCTAACATATGTGGGGTTTCCTACAAGTTTGGGAAAACATATTTGCAAATATATAAGCATTTGCTGCTTCTTGCATACACTTACTCAAATCTAGTCATAGTGTCATAAATTGGGAAAATGCTTTTGGGATTATAAAACAGCATTTTAATTGAATTGAATTTTCTTTAAACTACAACTTTTATTCTGTTAAAGAATCCAAAGATTTTGTTAGCAAATGACATGGACCGATCATGATGGTCGTTTCATTTCTTAGATGAGTGGAAAAGCAGTAATTAATTAAGAATATTAATAATGCCAAATAATATTTTTTTTAAATGAAGAATTATAGATGGTAGAGAAATTGTAGTATTAAACTTTAATTTCTTTTAATATATAAAAAAAAACAAGACGTGAATTTTTATTTTTTATTTTTATAGAACTTTCCTTTTCAGATTGATTAAAACATGAGTCTCCAAATTAATAAACCTTTTTGACAAACTGCCCAAAACGTTTAGTAAATGAATATATGTATTGTCACTCGGCATTTGTCATGCCTATGTCAATCACATTATTCATTTCTCTCTGTCTCTCTCTCATAGACAAAAAATAAAATTAAAACACCATTAATTGATTAACAAAATAAACTATTATATTTGTGGGGACTGCATGACACATCATTCAGCTTAATTATTTATTAACAGGTATATAAATACATATATTTGGGTAGAGATTGAATGTTAAAAGTAGTGACAGTTAAGTGAAATCTCTGTTCATTAATTATATATATATATATATATATTATAATGAAGTGGTAGCGGACTCTTGAGGAGGCAGGGAAGGTGAAGGCGAATTTGAAATGGGAGGTCATCGTTGCTGCAGCAAACAGAAGGTCAAAAGAGGGTTATGGTCCCCCGAAGAAGATGAAAAGCTCATCGGACTCATCACTTCCTCCTCCCTCGGCAGTTGGAGTTCTGTCCCTAAACTTGCAGGTAAGTCATTTTTATAAATTGGGAAATTCATTAATTTTCTCATCAGTGTATAAATTTGAATTGGGTGGATATGTATACACTATATGTTATATATTAATTGGGTGCAGGATTGCAGAGATGTGGTAAAAGTTGCAGGCTAAGATGGATAAACTATTTGAGACCAGACCTCAAGAAGGGTTCTTTTACTCCTGAAGAAGAACAACTCATTATTGATGTGCACAGAATTCTAGGCAACAGGTAAGGCATGCCACATCATCATCAAGAAAAAAGCCTGAAAAAAAGGGGAAACAATGGAAAGAAGAGAGGGATTCAAGAAGTATATATAGTTAAATATTACAATTAATTAATTAGAAAATTTTACAAGTATTCAGATTCCATTATAGGTAGTATGTAGCTAGCATTAATTGTGTTGCACTGTGTTTCGGTTGATTTCAACAGATGGGCTCAGATAGCCAAGCATCTTCCAGGAAGGACAGACAATGAGGTGAAGAACTTTTGGAACTCATGCATTAAGAAAAAGCTCATTTCACAAGGTTTGGACCCCAAAACCCACAATCTCATCCCTTGTCATCAAAGACAAAGCAGACCAGCAGCCTCAGAATATTCAAACATGATAATCCCCCAAAGTATCCATGAAGATCATGATCAAAAGTACCCACTTTCAGTTTTCTCTGGGATGGAATATTCTTCAGTGCTAGAAGAAACCCCACCATCATCTTTTACATATCTAAATAATGTTGGTCAAAACATAACCAGACCCATTTCAGATTTGATTGTAAATTGTCAGAATAATTGCCATGAAAATGATACAGCCACTGCTTTCCCATTTGAACAGCCCATTAATGTTGAGAGCACACCCAATATAACCTGTTCATCATCTTCTTCTGCTAATAACCCATATTCCAGATTTGGGCTTCTGGATCATGATATTTACATCTGGGATGCCAATGTTGATCATGAACACAACCAAGCACCAAGAATATCAATGGAAGGTGATCAGCAATATTTACAGCAGACAAGTCATCATGAACAGCATATAGACAATGAGAAGATATGGGAAATGGAATTGGATCAAGTCGATGATCAAGCTAATGATAAGATGCAGGGTGTTTCACCATTTGAGACCTCCAGCTTTCATGATCTTGGGTTTGTGGAGCCCACATTTACGTCTGGAGTAATGTGCCATGATTTGAGTTCAATTTCTGATCTTGCATGGAATTATTAAGCCTTCCTAATTAATGTCTTATTCTTTTTTGGTCATGTTCTTTGCTAGCTAGCTAGCTAGAAGCAGTTTTATATGTATGTATTAATTACTATATATAGTAGCAAATTAACAGTTTTTGTATATTTTTTTCCCATTATGTTTTTTTGTCTCTACATTTCTTAAAATACCTGGTTTTCTTATTATCAGTGCAACCGATCGATGCAACGTGTACGGTACTCGAATTTTTATTTGCAACTAGAGGAGTCTCGGTTTGCTTTCACAAATATATGAGAGAGCATTAATTATTACTAGAAGAAAAAGAAAAAGCAAAAGAAATCTTTAGTCATAATTATATATGTAAATTTAGTTGTACTAGAAAATTCTAGGTAAATGTTAAACCGTGGTCTTTGAAAATCCAATCAAATTTGCCACGTGATACCATAATTAGTGATAAATAACAAAAAAAAAATTAAACTGATTTTCATAAATTAAAATTTTCATCTTTAAAAGTTAAAGCATTAATCGATGTATGTTCAACAAGATGACGATCGAGTAGATGATGAGGAACCAATTCACTTTCATTGGCGATTTCAAATAATTATCTAAAG
The DNA here is from genome assembly GCA_003254975.1 of Ochetophila trinervis. Taxonomy (NCBI): domain Eukaryota; kingdom Viridiplantae; phylum Streptophyta; class Magnoliopsida; order Rosales; family Rhamnaceae; genus Ochetophila; species Ochetophila trinervis. The sequence continues at coordinate 13,617 of QANX01003619.1, forward strand.
CTCCATAAGCAAGTCACTTTAATCATTTAATGGTCTGGGGATTATTAGGCAACTGTTTTTTTGTTTTAAATAATTACGAAAACTTATTTTGTGTATTATTGGTTTCTTTTTCTTTTTCTCTTTTATTATTGCGGCAACAAAAGTTCTTTCATGGACCATCATATACATGATTCCCCTCTCTGCTAGTAGCCTAATACTATAATTCTAATTTCAAGCCCAGTTTCTTTAATGGGCTTTTTTTTCCATGGGAGGCTTACCTAATTAATTAGCATTAGACGTTTTTATTTGGACCAATGCCTTTTACTGGGCATCTTAATGAAATAAACCCTTCTGTACACGTAATTAAAATACCCTGATCTCTTTTCTCCCTCACATATATATGGCAAGTAATGATTGTTCATTCAAAAATTTTTCCCTTACCAAATCAACTTGACTCGATTTTTGTATATTTGAATTTGAAAGACTTTTAATAGGGTTAATTTGATAGAGACCCCCAGATTTTTCGTATAATATCGTACATACCCTTTAAATTTCAAATGTTTCAAACACAAGTCTAAATTAACAATAAGAGAGAGAAGGTAAATTGCCAAGATAGTTTATATTGAGCAGTGGTTGTGAGTCAATGTAGTGTAAACTAAGTCACTAGCCAATTGTTGAGCAAGTTGCATTGATTGAATAGAATGGCTACCTTATATATTCATATATTATTCTGTTGATTTGAACATGTTATGTAAATGTGCGCTGTCTCAGCATCTTAAAAACTATAAAAATATTTATAAATTTTTTGACAAATTATATACAACAAAACATTTGTGATCATGCATTTATGTTGCACTTTAGTTGTTAGCCACCAACTATCATTTAATTTTTTTATATTTTATTCAAACAGTGACGAAAAATGTTTAAAATTTGTGAGTGATTAAGAGTATTTTGGATATCATACAAATTTACGTGGTTTTATGAAATATTCATAAAAAAATTGTTGGTTTTATAAAATTTTATAAATATAAAGGTGCATTTGAAGTAAAACTATATTTCAAAGGATCTGAGTAAAATCTTCCCTTTTTAATATGATTTTGTATTTCTTAGGTTGCAGATTAATTTTTATAGTTCACATCTATTAGAGATGTTCTAAACCAACAATTTCAATCGTTGGACTGAGTTCGAGCTTTATATGTGAGAGAACAAATAAGTATTTTTTTAAAATTTAATCAAATTTGAGGATTTTCTTTATTTTTTATGTTAAAATTTTACATATAAATTATGGATATATAGAAATGATAAATTAAACTATACATGCAAAATAATAGTTTTTTTTTTTTTTTTAAATTGATTTATAAAAATAAAATTTATTTGAATAGAACATTTCTATATTTTGTTGCTGCATAGAAAAAATATAGTTGTTGTAATGATGACTGTCCCCTAAAAATTAATTGTACTTTTTTTTTTCTCTTTTGATATTAATAAAAGTGCGGGAGACATTCGAAATATAAGTTGATCAATTAATCATGATTAGCTTGCATCATTTGTGGATAAAGTTATAAATATGTAATTTCACATGAACATATATGTAACAGAACTTGGATATAAAACTGATCAAAAAGAAGAAGCGAGTCATTGGGCATATGTTTGTTTCTGTGAAAATAACTCCAACAATTAATCATGGGAGCTTGTTGGAGTTTCCATCCATATACTTGATGGATGAGGAACTCCACGTATCAATGCATCTTAATTACACTTGCTTATTTGATTGATCTTCTAAGGAAATTAAATTGATTAATTCTTACAAGAGAAATATATGATTGTTAAAGTAGCTAGTGATTCTACACTACTTTTAAGAGTTTAAGTAGTTAAGCTAATTGGTGTTATCAGAATTTAGTTAGAGTAGTATTAATTTCATAACTTTTTATGAATGTTAATGGATTTGTATTAATCTAAGATGGAACCATCGATTATAAAATCTGTAACTTTCAACATCACACATATAATATTGCTTTTTTCATGATTTCATGGAACTATATAAAATGAAAGTTGAAACATATATGAATTTCATAAATTAATACTGTCACAAAAGAAAAACACTTTATCGATCATTTTTCCAAAATTAACCAACAAGATTCAGCTGCAAACTTCCGAAACAAAGGGATAGAGCAATACAAATTAAGAATTGGATCAAGAAGAAAAGAAAAAAAATAAAAAATAAAATAAAAATAGAAGAAAAAAAATAGAAAAAAATTTGTATGTTGTGATCACGTACTCAACAGAACATTAGTTCTATTCTGTAGAAGTACATGATATAGTATTTATATATATATAACCTTATTATCATGTGGTGGGTGTCAAAACGAACCACAATTTCTTTCATTTGGTTATTTTTTCAAACACAATTTTCTAAATTTTAATTTGTGTCAATAAGATGAAGAAAATATCTGTGAAATTGTCTCATGCATCTCTGTGTGTTAATTGATTAGCTAGCATTCGTACGTACTCAGTCGCTCAGTCTTGCATGGAGAGGGCAATGGGGTTGTCATGAGAAGAACATAAAGAGAAAATCTCTTCTACTGTTATATTCGCGTAGTCCCTAAACTTATCATACGACATGTCGTCTTCTGTAGAAGCATTTTCAGTCTTCATTAGCTTTGTCTCTGCACCAAAATTGATCTGTGGGAAGTCTTCAAGCTCTAATGGTGGATATCCAAATTGGCAATGCAACAGGCTTCCATAGTTTCCCATTTGCATATCCTGCAAACATCAATGGCATTTCATTATTAATATATATATATATATATATATATATGACTTCATTATTAAAGTGTCATCAAAATGGATTTTTTAAAAATAAAAAATAAATAAGTAAATAAATAAATTTTGTGAGGAATACAGAGAGAAAGATGGTGGAGTCAGTCAAAAAGAGGATTTGGAAGATAGTGAAGAAAAGGGGGTGAAGTCAGCATAATAGATTTTTGAGAATAGGAAGCTTTAGTAAAAGAAAGAGAGTTTCACTACTTCCAACTTTTGTCACTTTATCAAGATCAAAAAGAGATCTATCACTCAAAGTGGGCTTCTCTTGTGGGGGCCACTTCCAACCTATATTACCCAATCATCATCATCATCCTCCTTTTGGGAGTACTGTTGTTTTGAATGTGGGCCTCAGGATTTATATATGCAAATATAAACATGGTACTCGGTTTTGTTCTTTTTCTACCAATTATTTAATTATATGCGGTGTGAACATGAAGCTTTGGGAGTGATAAAGTAGAAACTAAAAATTAAAAGAAAAAAAACATAAAGAAAGTGCATGTTTTCCAATGTTTCCCCCAAAATAATTAATATCTAGTGGTACAAATTTCATACCTGAATTAGATTTGAAGAGCAATCTAGACCAATAGAGTACAAATTGGAAGCACTGTTTGCTTCATCAGAATTTGCAAAAGGGGCTTGAACATCATCTGCCATGGCAGTCTCTGTAGGTGTCCCTTGAGTGAGATCTGAAGAAGATGTATCGGATACAAACTTTGGGTATTGATCATCAATATTAGTAGTACCGTTGAAATTCTCATCTTCATTCTCTATGTGATCTCTTGAAATCTCAATGCCACTTGCATTTTCTGCAATACTGCTAGTACTCCCATTGGATTTGTCTTCTTTAATATTACAAGTAGTGCTGGTCTTGGGGATTTGTATTGTTTTCTTGAATACTCGGCACAGTGCATAAGAATCCTGTTGAGGATTTAAACTTTTAACTGTTAATCAAAATATGTAGAATTTGATATATTACATGTATACCAAATATTAGTGAAGATCTATAGCTACATAGAAAAGTAATTGAGAAAGAAGAGGGCAAAAAAGAAAAAGAAAAGAGAGATTACGATACTAAAGTCGAAAAGATCGATGATAGGAAGTGCATGTAAACCTAAAGTCTAGAACCAAAGAGTCTTTCATATCATCATCATCATCATCAAGTTGATAAGCTAGCTATTCCTTTTAATGGATAAAGATTAAAGAAAAAGAATGATATGCATGAGATTTGCTTTACTTTAATAAATCGAGTCTCAATATTAACATATATAAAAGACGCCGCATGACTATGAACAGGAAAACCACCTCCAACACTGGGCTCCAATTCAATTTGTAACTTTTCCAATTCAATTTATGCGTCCACTTAAATCTAGCTAGCTGATGTACTTGATTCTACTTCTGTTTATGTAGCTACAGTACCCAGGCCACTCCATTCATATTTAAAATCCTCTCATATATATACATTTTAGTTTTATTTTATTCATTAGTTATCTTCATTTACAATATATATATAATGGAAATTAATACTGTACATAAACACAGACTAAAGTGAAACTCTATAAACCCTAGCTGGAGTTATAATAATCTCATTTTGATTGTTTTCTAGCTAACCCTAACCCCTCTCTCTCTCTCTCTCTCTCTCTCTCTCTATATATATATATATATATATATATATATGTATATGTATCCTAAACCTTTACTTGATTGGTTTGGTTCCTAAGACATATGAGATATATACATATGGTTTGGATATTGGCTGCAATTTTAAGCAGGATTAATAGCTAATAAGTATTTAATAAAACAGTGAACTCCCATTTACGAAAATTAAAGAATTCTATTCCTTATATATATTAGATGGATTTAATTAATCGTCAGCTGGTTCAGATACACATAATTAAGCACTGACTTAATGAATCAAAAAAAGAAAAAGAAAAAGAAGAAGAAGAAGAAGAAGTAGTAGTATAGATAGATACAAATAGTTATAAAGAATACCTTTAAAGTAGAGGATGGAGAGGCAGTTAGAGAGTGATGAATGAGTCGGTACTCATGCATAACCCAGTTAGTTCGGATGCCACGAGGAGCTCTTCCTCTATAAAACACTAAAGTCTTCTTCATCCCCACCGGATGCCGCTGAGAGTGAACAAGCCGGTCTTTTCCGGTGGCCTTCCAGTACCCTGCTCTTGTTGCCCGGTTCGTTCTCGACCCGTTTGGATACTTTTTGTCTCTTGGGCTGTAGAAGTACCACTCCATGTCTTTGCTAGGCAAGAACGATTTCTCTGTACTCCAATATTCATATGTAACCATTAATTTATCAATTTAAGAGCTTCAATTATTCAACCTCAATTGATTATTGACACAATTAAATCAATAAATGAATAAATATGTACCTGGTAAATCCCAGGGCTCGCATTTGTAGAGGTCAACTTCTGGGATGATTTCGAGCTCAATGGTTCGGCCTGTAATTTTACGATCCAGATAGTACGAGACCAGCTCTTCGTCCGTTGGATGGAATCTGAACCCAGGAGGAAGACTCATGGGTGCCATTGCCAATTTCGAAACAGAGCTCACAAATTATTCCGAACCGAAGTCCAAACAGACAAAACTGTATTCTAAACTGGCTTCTGCAACATCCAACTTAATAGGCCACTGTAGGGGTTCAAAAGCTGTCACATTTGCCCTTCTAATTTTACACAATTTGCATTGCTGCCATACTCCCGTATCCTTAATTATAAGTCTGAACAGTGGTAGGACTCGTAATTTTGAATGGGAAAAGAGGTTCAAAAGGGAATAGAGATTAATTTAATATGATATTATATAGGGAATGACACTTTGGCTTTTAACGAGATTCTAAGTGTAAATACCCAAAGGCAGAGCCTTAGAGGAGGCAGACAGAGAGAGAAAGAGAGAGAGAGAGAGAGAGAAGCTTCTCTGCTTTTTGTCTGCTCAGAAACTTAAAAAAAAAAAACAGTCTCTCTCCTAAAGCTGTGTCCTCCACACAACCGTCCATACCTTACTACACGCAATACTATGCCCCCCCCTTCCCTTCTTAGTTTATTTATTCCTAATTTTATATTTTATTTAATTTTTTTTATGAATAATATTTTATTTAATCTAATCATACATACATCAAATTATATTTATAATCACATTCACAAAGATTATAATTATTAAATTTTTAAATCTCATCTCTTTAAAAAAATCAAAAAATTCGAAAAAATTGAGTAAGAACATCATATCAGTCCTAATAGCCCTATCATAAATACATTATTATTATAATCTCAATTCTATTATGAAAATACTTTACAATCAATGACGATATCATTTGTGATAGGCTTTCGTGGCTAAAGAGTATTTGGTCTTTCTTTGTCTTCGAAATACCTTCCTTTTATTCTTTGGATTGGATATTGTGGGCGGTGAACAAATTATTAAACATTAATAAGTCTCATGTACAACTAATACCTCGTGTGTTGCTCATTTGGGATCAATTGTTGCAATATATTGCTCAGTCTTTGCACTAGGATCAATATATAATAATATATTTAAACAACATATGTAAAATTACACATTTCTCAGTGACACGTAGATTAATTCTGTTTATCATTGATATTAGGTTTTAGTTTTACTAAAATTATCTAATAATTAATTTATTCATACCTTTATTTTGTACTTCGGCCTCTTTAAATCTAATTCTTATATGTATGAATATTAATTATTATTAATATGGGGACGCTTTGTACAGACATTTGCAAACCAAATTAATATGCTTTCAGACGACGAAATTAAATAAAGCGATGCAATGATTTTGTACACTTTCTTGAATTCTACTTTTAGTCTACTTAACATTTTACTTTTCCATGAGGGTGGCCAAAACAATATGTTCGATGTATTGTCCAATCTTCCTACTCTAGCAATACGTATTAGATCTTGTTTTTTAATGGAACATATCTATATACACATTATTTCCTAAAGTCGTTCTTATCTAATCATTGATACCCATTTATTTAATTTGCATACAGCGTTTTCCCAACTTATATATATATATATATATATATATATATAGATACTATAAACAAACAAGGAAAAAGAGTTTCATCTGACAGAAAAAATAAATAAAAGAACAAACAAAACATGAAATATGATTGAGAAAATCTGTCTTTTGATCAAAAAAGGAAGATCTTGTTCCTTAAAACTTAGGGAAAATATATAATTGTGGATTAAAAGAGAGAGAAAAAAAAAAACAGCTGTTTTTATATTTTTATGAAATAAAATATTTTAATCCTAAGATCGCGTCTAAAAGTGTAAGCTTTAACTTACTATTCATAGTATATCTATAATGAGAATATATATATAGAGAGAGAAAAACCGTGATGTTTTAGCAAAGAATCAAAAGTTTCCATATATAAAACAGTGTTTAATTTTGTTTCGAATATTAAGCAGCAAAATTAAGACTATATATAAAAACAAAAATAGGAAAATATACGTTGTGTTAATTAGATGTAATATTAATTAGAGGTAGGTAGGTAGGTCCATATAATATATATATATATATATAAGCTATAAAGAAAAATGAAAGAGAATATGGTCAATTTCATTATCATTACACATGATATATAGAGAATATAAATATGAAAATTTACCAAAAAAAGAAAAAGAGAGAGAATATATATAAAAAAGAAAGATGGATCGAAGAGGATGATGAGTTAGGTAGGGTCCACGAGATGCGGATTCTACGAACATTGGTGGCTCTCAATTTTTATCCCAAACACAAACAGAGAAAAAAGAACACTTTTATCATTCAACAGTTCATCACTTGAAGCCGGCCCCACTCTTCGTCTCTGAACAATATCTACCTGGCACACCGTCACACTCTGCTTTTTCTTTTCATAATTTTCCTGCCATCCAAACTGCTTTTTCTTTTGCGTTTATTTTTTTTCCCTATTCAGTTGAGCTCTTTAGTTCCTTTTCTTAAAATATCATTTTCATTTTGGTAAAGACATCCTAAAACACTTTAATGATTACAACACGAAATCTTTGACTGGTCCCCTCTCTCTCTCTCTCTCTCTCTCTCCCACACCCTTAATCTAGCTATTAAGAGTGCATAAGTTTTGTTGCATGGATGCAATGCTTCTATATATATATAATATGCATGTATACTAGATTTTGTGTTATAATTTTCAAATATATATTTAACTGAGCGAAGCAGTATTTCATGATTAGCAAAATTAGCATTATATATGGTGTGACTGTAAATTAATGTAATGTTGTATAGGTAACAAATTAATTAGTCAATGCAGAAAGAGAATATATAGTGTGGACATCTTTAGATTCAAATTCCATACGAGTGTCTTTTGGAAGCTCAAGTTGTGTGCGCTGCTTTTTAAAGCTCAAGTATGTTACTAAATACTACTAGTGTCTTGTAAGTAACCAATCGCATGCGTTGAGTTTAGATCAGCAGAGAGAGAGAGAGAGAGAGAGAGAGAGAGAGTTTATCATAAGGTCTTGTCCTTTACCGAAAGACCTTTTTAATGGTTTTCAGTCCTTTTTTACTAACCGTCTGTCTAAAATTTCGTCTCGAAAACTTACAAAGCCCTCGATAGCGCACATCAACCTTATATGACCAAAAGAGGGAGGCTTTAGATGCTCATTTTGCATAGAGATTCCCAAAATCATACATTTTTACCAATCCACTCACCAGTCATATATACTCCTCCATCTCATGCTCTTGCTCTTCTATAAGTAGCTGGACCCACCAGATTCTAACTCTCTCTCTCTCTAGATCTCCCTCTAAATTAAATATATTTACTCTCATCGATCATATACTGTATGGTTTAACCCACGTTCCCACCTCTATAAATCACATGGGTTTAAATGGGTTTTATTCATTTTATATTAAAATGACAGAGACAAAAACAAAGAGAAATCATAGAGAATTAGAAAACATATATTATTTATATATATATATATATAGAGAGAGAGAGAGAGAGAAGAAGAAGTGTGTTTTAAACGGAGCTCTAAAGCCATGCAACCTTTCACACGATCTTAAGGGGAGGAAAAATTAAAGAAAAGCAAATTAGGCAAAGCAAATTTGGATGGCAAAGGCAGAAGCTAGTGTGGTCCTGTAATGGGCTTGTGTGTGGAAGACTGTAGGGAGAGAGTTACAATATTAAAGCATTAGATTCGAAAATGTCGGCTCTATTAATCTCAATATTCATTTTAGTTTGTGCAGAAAAGACAAATATTTGGATTCTTTCTTTTTAACAAATTCCATTTCTTTCTTTTTAACAAATTCCATCTCTCCAGCACCTGCTGGTATCAAATGTAGCTTTCATGTGGGCGAGGTGCAGGAGTGTTCTGATGAAGAGCTAGCCTACCTACCTACGCTGCACCTCCATGTATAGGATAGCCTCATATGCTATATATATTTAATTAACAATATTCTCTCATACCTTTACACAACAATTCATCTATATATCCTTATTCCATCTACGCTCCTGCATCCATGCATTCATACATCCGGATAAGTTACCTCACTATTCTTTTTTTTTTTTCTTTCTCTTTTGATATATTCTAAATTTTTTTCTATTATATAGGATTATTCTGGACTAAAATTTAATCAGGATCCACATTCAGGCACTTAAATGATCCCTTTTAAAGCTGTTTGTATATAGTGCCCTGTTTGTATGCGGATTTCGACAAATATTTTCCGGATAAGATAAAAAAAGTAATAATATATATGATGGGTTCCAGATGATTCATTTAAAGTTCTTAGGTCAATAAGTTGGGTTGTACAAATGAAATGAAAGTGTATATATATATTTATATAGTTTTGGTATAGTATACTATTATAGGTTTCTGTGGGCTCTTAGCAAAAGCTAATGCATATCTAACATTTTTCTCTCTCTTATACATATCTATATTCTAGCTTACCATTTAAATATGCTACACTTTCATTGCCACTCATTTTTAAATCTCCAATCAATGTTAAAATTGTCATATGCTAAGTGTTATTGCTATTATATTAAGCTGAATTTAAGAGAGAATAAAAGCAAGAGAATAAATTTTTGTAAGATGAAAATAATAGCTAATGAAATAAAAAAAAATATATAGTTAAATTTACATATCAAATTAAATTAATTTAAGCTAAGAACCCACAGAAATCCACAGTAGTATATAGCCCACTATAGCACAATTTTATTTAATTTGGACTCCTCGTTCTCCCCAATTCCAACAAATAAAAGTAGATGATGAATGATGTTGGACTATTAAAGACACTGGTGTCAATCAATGTGTGGAACAAAAAGATATCATACAAGAAGATATCACCAGGCCCGAACCCGTTGATCAAGCAAGTATGGTGAATCATATCACGTGGTCAAACCCATTAATCAAATGCCAACCAAGCTGTCATCAAGCAATCAATCTGGAGGAGTCGTACATTCCCTAATTGTATAGCCTTTATGTCTTTTCCATATAGGTTTTATTTATTTCCTTCTTGACAATGTTTTCCATGCAGATGTATAGGCTAGCTATACCATTATATATAAAAACGTACGTGTTATTCACAAAAAAAAAAAGTGTACCGTGTTGTTTTGTATGTTAACACACAACAATTATACTATTTGATAAAATTAAGAAGAACCCGTTGAGAAGGTACAAGTACTGGACTAGTATCTTTTCTAAAACATACCAGGGTCATTTGAAATTAGTAAATTAAAGACCTGATGTTTCTGTTATTGAAGTCTATGACCTATACAATACTAATTTTTTAAATCAATTAATAATGGTTTTTTTTTTTTTTTTTTTTTTTTCGATTTCTGGGATAGATATGGGTTTTGATCTACGAATTCTGCTGGGAGAGCTCAGCCTAATAGCTACTGCAAAGAAGGCCCATTGCTTGTGTGGTATTTTTGGTTCTATTATAATTTCGGTACTAAAGGTGTTTTGTGGTGTTCCAGAAATGGTTTTTCTTTTTTTTTTCTTTTTTGGATACTTCCAAAATCGCTTAGAGATTTTGTTTAGAGTTCCAGTTCTGTTGAATGATATATTTTATTTTATTCTATGTTTTTGTTCTTTCATGTCCTAAACTTCTGTTTTCACTTCAAAGAGAGCTTTTATATATGTTTCCCTAAAAGCTGAACAATATTTGATAAGTACTGTTATGCTTAGTCACCATAACGGTATAAACAGAATCAAATACGTCCATGTTACAAAACATAATAAGTATATACATTTTGGTCAAACCAACATTTCGAAGCCACTCCCAAAGCCTAAACATGCACAATTAATATATATATATATATATAAAATCAATATATATTAGCCAGTGTATATCCTAAGACGGTTGCTTATGGGTATGCGGCATATAGGACATGAGGAAATTCTTGATCCACAATCTCTGCAAGTCTGCCAAAAAAAAAAACCACTAAGTTATCTGTAAATACAAAAGAGGGAATAAAACAAGCAAATAGAACTATAATATATACATATACTGGTGCAACTTACCATGTGACCACAACCAAAGGCCAAGTCTTTCCCATTAGTTAGGCAAATTGGGCATACCTGCATTGCATTTGAATACACAGAAAGTATTATCAACACCTACTTAAATTCATTAACAGCCTTAAGATGCCTTAAAATTTGTACATTGTGCCATCATATTTGTTCATCTTCTCTCCTCTGTTTTGAGAAGTTTGTGAGCTACAAGATCAAAAGCCTGGTTTGGTTTGATTTACCTACACAAACAACCTTTTTTTTTTTTTTTATATATATATTTTCAGAGATAATCTTTCTATTGTTTCTTCTATATTTTCTTTGGAGCACATTGATTTACCTAGACAAACAACCTTTCCTAGCGATAATCCATGGTTAATGAAACTAAAAGATCATAAAGGAATTGCTTACCATTTGGTTTTGTTCATCTGCCGTGGATGTTGACAAACTGCTTGCTGCACCTTGTGTCGGTCCACGAGGAACATAAGAAACTGGTGGAGGGCGTGTAATGATCTTCTTCGCCTTTCCTGTTGTTCGTCTATTTTAAGAATGGAGGAACATAAATTAGAAAGCATGCAGAGATTGTAATTTAATCAAAACAATATAATTCGCTATTCGATATCTATTTCTAATATGTACTTGATAAAGCTCGCAAAACACCTCAATGAAATCAATGTTAAGCCCTTAGTTTTTCCCAAATTTTTAATGGTCTTGGAATACTGTTTGATTTTTAATGTTCTTACATGATGAAAGGCAATATGGATTAGAAACTTGGTACCGTAAAGGAATAAGAAGAAAGGAAATGATAGAAAAGTGAAAAAGACAAGAGTGCTCCTTACCCAAGTATACCATGTTCAAGAACTGCTTTATATTGAAATGGGATCTCCATGAGCGCAGCAAGAGCAAAGGATGCTTCTTTCTCAGACGAAGTTGCGTTTTTATTCATTATCTCGGTGAAGTTAACAAACTGCATACAAAAAGAAACAAGAGAGTTTAGGATAATGACAGTTAAATCAAATGCAAGAGAAAAGCTAATTAACTTTCTTGCATAAATGCCATGCCTGAAAGTTATCGAATTCTCGTGCAGGGATCTTGTCATCGAATTTCCTCATGTCTTCCCACGGCCCATCACCAACTCCAACAAGAATGATGGAGAGTGGATATGAACTGGTTATGAAATTTTCTGAAGTTAATTTCTTTCAGTTTCAACTCAATGCATGTCTTATTGTTTTTCTTTTTTTTCTTTTTCAGTATGAATGACAGATTTGATGATTTAAGCATTCCTTCTCGCATCCACTTAACTATTTTTGATACTAATAATACTTTTGCAAATGGTTAAGATTAAAGAAATGAAATTTTAAGTGAATTGTACTATCGAAAATTAGCTTGATTCAAACAAGAAACAACCATAGAAAGTAGAAACATCATATGGTGGAGCAACAGAGTATATATTATGGTAGGTTTTCATTGTACTAGCTACTCGCTTTTAAATATCTTAGCTCCATGCCATCCATGGGAACAAATTTAAGAGACATACAATGTTTTCTTGGTCTTAACAGCAATTTGAATTAACAACTACTCCCTGTGGGTGCATTTTGAAATACAATCTTGGGAAAGAAGTAACAGCGCATCCAGTTGATCTTGCACTTGTTATATTTCGAATTCAACCACTTATAACAAAGAGTTCTTTCTTAATATCTTTGCATAACAATGTAGAATTCTATAGTCTAAAAAGACATTTTAATTAGGATCTGCAGAAGACAAAAGATTATTCCATTCCATTTTAGAGGTTCTACGTACCTTGCGTTGACAATTGATCTTATTGTTTTCTCCTCTTGTGGACTCAATTCGTTATCGCTTGTATTCACACTTCTTGTAACCTTAATTTACAATAAAACAAATCATAACCAAAAGAAAAATGAAAATTTGTGTTTTAGAAAAGACTTGGGAGGGCACTAGCTTCGGGTTCAAACCTGACCATCTGCAATGATAACCAAAACGTGGAATTGACCACCACTTTTCTCAACAATGTCCATTGCAGCTTCAACAGCAGGAGCAAAAGAAGTCGGCCCTTAAAAAGCAACACGTATTAACAAGTTGCAGTCCATTTGAAAAATAAAAACATCATAGACTAGTTAAATGATTATATGAAGCAAAAATGCTATCCATTTACATATATGATCAGAAAAAGAATCAAATTTCAATTGGTAAAGAAACCAAAACCCATAAGCAGATGATTGAAACCAAACCTGAAAGGCGCAAGTTAGGAACTATTCTTCTATAGCATGCCAAAACTTCTTCAAAACCATGGCAAGATGATTGATCATTGTGAAAGCTAAACACTTCTTGGTCATGAGTGGTAGCTAAAATTCATGTAAAAAAAGGTCAAGAATTAGAAAAAAAATATAAAAAAAAATGATAGCAAATTGTCCAGATCAGTCAAAATTTTAGAAGAATTAAGAGCTTACCATCACCAAATCCAAAACAAGGAATTAAGTTGTCTTCATCAAAAGGAGCCAAAGTTTTTCCAATTATACAGATAGCCTTTTCATATGGATTTGGAGTGTCTCCAATGCTATGTAAGCTTCGGTTATTGAATGAAACTTTTCCTTTTAACAACAACAACAACATTGAAAACGAATGGGGTTAGATTTGAGAATTACTAACTAACAAATGGCAAATCATTTTCAAAATAAAACACTTTATATTAATGTATATTGGTTTTCCTCAAAAGATTTGAAACTTTGGTTTAATTTGTTTGATTATTATATATTTGGTTTCAAATTATATATGCTTGAAGAAAACGAAATCAAATATTTGGTCATCCCATACATACCTGTCCATTCATTGCTTTTGGTAAAGTCAATTGCAAGGATGAGATTTGATGATTCTAGACCTTCATTTCTCAATGCGGTTGTAACCTGCAAAGAATTATACTTGAAATTATTACTACACTAGTGAATAGTGAAAGCTAGCAGAGAAAATTAAATAAATGCTTAATAACAATATACCATAGAACTATTATCTTGTAAAAACATCCATTTTTATGTTCTTTTTTATATAATAAACTCTATCACTTGCTAGCCAGTGTATTATATATGTAAGCATTTTTTATTTTTATTTTATTTTGNTCACTTGCTAGCCAGTGTATTATATATGTAAGCATTTTTTTATTTTATTTTATTTTGAAGTGGAAGTATCATACTCTGGATTTTTGCAAAAAAAATAAAAGTGACTTCTCCATCCAAAATTAAAAACTTTTTCGTTTTGATCTTGTGTGTAGTACTAAAAACTAATACAAGTATTTTTTGTCTCTAATATTACAAGATCTAAGATTTCACACTAGATAATTATCACGGATGTATAACAAACTTTTTTTATTTTTTTTTCTCCACTTAGAATTAAATATACTTTTTTTTTTAGTAATTTTTTTTTTTTAGAAAATCTGTCAGAAGATATTTTTTTATAATTTCCACAACAACGAAAATCAAGATAAGCACAAGGAAAAGACATAGATATTATATTGGAAACATATTAATATTATCCGCATCTTAAAGATAACAAGATTCTCTACAGTGAACTTTCACAAAAAAAAAAGATTCTCCACTGTGAACTCGTTGACGTCAAGTCAATGGAGTAATCTTTAAATCTTAAACTACTCCCGCCCACTTAATATTAATTGAGATTATGTTTCATCGATTCGTGTACTCCACGTCAAGTCTGTATTCCTTTTTTTATGGTAAACTCACGTCAAGTCTGTATTCGTTGAGATTATCTATAATGTGTTTAATAATTTGTAATATCAAATTATATATGTAATAGTTTCATATAAAAATAAAAAATTAATGTTCCTTTGTCATAATTATCTCGTTTAAAATTAATGTTCTCATCATTCGTTTTCCATTCCAAATTACGACTGATAACTACAATTTGGTAAATAAATTGGAATAGAATGGCATCCCATCGGTTCCACGAGGACCACAAAGACTATAAAAAAAGAAAATTGTCAACAATCACCATATTCCCAACCACCCATTTAAAATAATTATTTATATATGATACCCTGTCAATGCTGTCATATAATTACTCTTTTGACTGTGACACTTCGAATACTTTAATGTCCTGCCCACAACAATCAAGAAAGAAAAAGTGGACTCTTTTAACTTTTTACTTCATCCAATAAAATTGAGATTAGGACAGTCATTTTTTATTTGTAAAATTCAAGTGCCCCTAACATAATTTGAATTCAGTTTGGGGGTTTCTTTCTTCAGGACCGTTTACAGTGAAATTTTGGTTTTACTGTTGAAATCTTTTTCTTACCTACCGATCAATATTAATTATTTAAAGACCAATAAATCATATAATTCACTTATAGACTTTCATTGTAAAAAAATTCGTCAATAAAACAGAATTTCACTGTAAAAATTTTCCTTTCTTTGAGGCATTGAAAGGTGCACTGTACAGTGAAAATTTCAAAAATATGTATCCGAAGGTGGAAAATGTACTTTTTTTTTTCTTCTGATAATTCAAAGGAGAAAATGTACTTGCAAATGTAAAAATTTGTAAAACTTATAACACAGAGAGGTTTTAATGTAATTTGTTTAATTAAAATTCATAAATTTAGGGTGAAACAGTAAAATTTTCATAGGATTTGGTGCTCAAGCCTAAAAAGTATCTACTGAATAAATATTTCGTTTACTTAATATATATATATATTTAAATATTCACGTATGCGTCTGACATTTGAAATTTGAAATTTATAAAGAGGATTGAAAAAAAAAATATTAAATAAAAAATTAGAAGTTGTAGAATACAATAAAATCTAATTTTAATTGTTTGTAATTTCTATCAATAATATTGCAAAATGAAAAAGAAAAAAAAAAGAGTTTGCATCAACAATTTTCTATTATATTTTAAAGAAAAACCAAAATAGAGTAACAAACCACCACACATATAAACGTTTGGAGTGATAAACGTTTAGTTATAAAAATAAAAAAATAAATAAATAAATAAATAAATAAAAAGTTTGGAATATATCCCCACTTTATATAACGTATAAAAAAAATCTTATAGAGAATAGACCTTCGTGTTATGACATCATTATTATTTTTCTTTTGTAAAATAATAGTTGAGCAAATAAACCTCCTTTTACGATTACTGCTATGCAGTTCCTTAAAAAAAAAAAATGTTTGAACATAGAAATATGAAGGAAGTAGTAATTTTCAGATCTTGAGCAAAATATAGACATAAAATTGAGAGTAAAAAATAAGTTACCTCGTCCAAAGTCTTAAAGTGGTCAGGTATGAAGTCATATTTATTCTTCTGGTGAGTAGAAGGCTGCTTCTTCTCTGTTTGTGGATTAATAGAGCCCATGGAATGGTAGATTTTGGACATGGAATTGGAAGGTTTTGCAAACGAAGAAGCTTCTTCAGCTGCTCTTCTCTCTATGCCTATGCTGGTGTTTCTGCTACTGCTATGATCTGTGGACGCTGTTCTCTTTTGCTTGATAAAGGAAAAGAAGCTTCCCATTTCATCTTCCTTACAGCCTCCCAAAAACAAAAACAAAAACAAAAAATAAAAATAAAAATTGCAAGAAAAAGAAACAACTGAAGAGTCTCAGAGATATATGAATAGAAAGGACAAGTATGTGGTAGAATAATTGAGAAAAAGAGAGATTGGACCAGCTGGGAAGGAACAAAGTAGAGAAAGGAATCGATGACAATTTTGTTGCTTTAGATTTATATATATGCCGGACCTCACCTTTCTGACTTTTTCTCAAGAGTAAAGGCTTGCTTACAGCAAAATTACATTTTATACAAGCAGAATATAAGCTCACTTGCTCTTCTTAAAATACTATGCCACTAATTGCTGTCAGCTAATTAATTATTCTTTCCCCCGATTTTAAGCCCAAGCCCGATTGTATTCATCAAAAGATTGTACTCTTGTATCCTAATCGAATGAAGACTTTGACTATTTGTGAAGCTACGGGGTATATATGAAAATTCAATAGTTAAGATGCCCTACTGACGAAGGGTCTACAGCCCTGTTCTCTCTCTCTCTCTCTCTCTCTGGTTCAGCTCTAGTTTTGAAAAAAATGGGATTTTGAATCTGATCGAATGACTTTGACTATTTGTTATTTTAATTTTCATGCATTTTACATTGTTTGCTTGGTCGTTTTGGCCTTTTTAGTTTCTAATATTTCTTTTAGCAGAACGGTGTCCTTCTTTAGTTTAGAGAAGGTTACAAGTCTAATTGTCCATTAGAGCATAACACGTGGCTAACGTTTAGGACTCTGACGAACATGATTTAAAATGTCTTCGTCTTCAACTTTGTACACGTTTTTCTTGCCATTGTTATAAGCTTGAAAACTTCTTTGAAAATGAATGAAAACTTTTATATGAGATTTCAATTGATTGTCTGATTTTTAAATCCTAGTTTGTTTGAATTGATTGGACTTCCTACTTCTGTTGGTATCAAAGCATTTAGGAAATTCTCAATTCTTGAATGGCTAACTCAGGCGAGGGCAGTAGCTATGTTTCTGAAAAATTTCAGAGCATGAAAGTTTTACGGACATCTATTGTATGAGTAAAACAGAAGCTCGATAATCTCGCTAGTGAGATTAAATAGATATGTGATATCTTCACTACTTGATCCATGGAAACTTTAAGTGTTAACAGAAGATGAGCTTAAGAAATTCCTTGTTCACGCCTGTCAACACCTCAGATCTTCCCTAACCCACAGACTCACCATCATCCATATCTCAATCCGATTCACACCTCATTCCTAAATCGACCTAGACCTTCAGCTCTGAATACCCAAAACTTACTTCCAAATCCTCACCATAATTAATTTTCTCATAGTGCCACCCCTGCATCTGACTATGATGAAGAGCATGAAGTGTTAGGAGAAGCAACTCCAGGTAGACCACCTTATGGAGAGCCTTACAAGTATAATCAATACCAACATCCCTTTGAATTCAAAATGAAAGTTGATATTCAAATTTTTGATGGACATCTTGGAATAGAAAAATTTATGGATTGGTTGACCTCTGTTGAGACCTTTTTTGAGTACATGAACATACCAAAGGAAAAGAGGGTAAAACTGGTAGCTTATAAGTCTAAGGGTGGCGTTTCTACTTGGTGGGAGCAATTGAATGGGAACATGAGGAGAGAAGGAAATAATCATATTCAATCCTGGCCTAAGATGAGAAAATTGTTGAGATCTAGGTTCCTACCTAATGACTACAGCAGAATTTTATTTCAGAAATACCACTAATGTTCCCAATTTAACAGAAGTGTTTATAATTATACTGAGGAGTTCAGTAGGCTTAGTGAAGGAACAACTTAAATGAGAGTGAAGATCAACCAATATCAAGGTATATCATAAGACTTAGCATCCCAATTCAAGAAAAACTATAGCTGAGCCCAGTCTGGATTTTGGATGACACTATCAATTTTGCTTCTAAAGTTGAAAAACAGCTACAAAGGATTGCTTCTAAAACTCCTATGAAGTGGAAATCTCCTACTGAGTATCAGAGGGACAAACAAAGACCCTTTTCACTAGTTTCCAAACCACCCTACACCTAGCCCAAGCCAAACAGTGAACCTTTCTTTCAAAACTAGAAACAACAGAACCCTTATGCAAAGCCTCAACTACTAAAATGTTTTATGTGCAACCAACCTAGCCATAAGTCTAATAAGTGCCCTTTTAGAAAACCCATTAACCTGGTGGAAAACCTAGACAACATAGACAGTGAGACTGGTGACTATGTGGAAGTTGAAAAAGGAAGTGAGGGATTAGTGGAATTGGTGGATGAAGACCAAGGGGAGCCACTATTGTGTATTGTGCAAAAACTATTAACTGACTCCAAAACAAAATAATTCAGGTCAAAGACATTCCATTTTCATAACCAAATGCACAATTAACAAAAAAATGTGTGATGTGATCATAAATGATAACAGCTGCCAGCAGTGAGAACATAGTATCTAAAGCTTTAGTCAACGCTCTAGGATTGATTACTTTGAAGCACCTTAATCTTTATTTTGTGGGATGGATCAAAAAGAGCAATGAAACTAAAGTTATTGAGCTATGCAAAGTATTTTTCAGTATTGAAAAATGGTATTTGGATGAATTGGCCTATGATATGGTAGAAATGGATGCTTGTCACCTAATTCTAGGTCGATCTTGACAATTTGATAATTTTGTAACTCGTGAAGGAAGAAGTAATACCTACTTTTTACAGTGGAAAGGAAAAAAAGTGATCCTACTACCTAGTAAAACCCCACAGATCCCTATCCTGAATCCTAGCACTTAAGAGAACCCCTACGTTGCCACTGCCTCTAACCAATCTCCACAGCCACTCTCAAACTATACCCCTTTACTTTTAACCATTTCTGGGCAGAAATTCTTACATGAAATCAAAGACACACACAATCTCTTTGCCATTATTGTTGTAGCTCAACCACAACCAAAAGCCTCATACACTCTCCAATTTTTCCTTTCTATACAAAAGTTCCTTTCCAAATTCATATCCATAGCCCGTCAAAACCTACCACAACATCTACCCCATCGTAAAAATATCTAGCACCAAATAGATTTCATCCTAGGAACTTCTATCCCAATCAGCCCCATTATAGGATGAACCCCAAAGAAACTCAAGTCCTACAAGGTCTAGTGGATAGCTTTTTATAGAAGCATCTCATCAGAGTAAGCATTCGCCCTTATGCAGTACCAGCTCTACTGGTTCCCAAAAAAGATGGAAATGTCATAGTGTGTGTTGATAGTAGAGCCATCAACAAGATCACAGTAAAATAGAGTTCTCCAATCCTTAGAATTGAGGATATGCTGGACAAATTAAGGGGATCCCACATTTGTACAAAATGGGACCTCAAAAGTAGATACCACCAAATCAAAATCAGACTTGAAAATGAATGGAAAATTGCTTTCAAGACACAAGAATGACTATATGAGTGGCATGTAATGTCTTTTGGACTCTGCAATGCTCTAAGTACATTCACGAGGTTCATGAATGAAATCCTAAAGCCTTATACAGGGAAATTTGTGGTTGTGTATTTTGATGACATCCTGATCTAAGCAAAACAGAGAAGGAACATGTTAATAGTCTATAGCAAGTATTCCACACTTTGGAGAAAAATCAGCTTTATCTAAACCTTAAAAAATATGACTTCCTAAGTGAAGAATTATTGTTTTTAGGTTTTGTAATAAACAAGGAAAGAATAAAAACATATCTAATCAAAGTTCAGGCAATAAGAGACTGGAAAACTTCCTCATCTATCACTGAAACCAAAAGTTTTCATGGACTTGCTATATTTTACAAAAAGTTCATAAGAAGATTCAGTACTATACTAGCCTTATCACAAATTGCTTGAAGAAAGGGAAATTTGAATGGGGAGCGAAGTAAGAAGAAAGTTTTACTATTATAAAGCAAAGATTGACTGAAGCCTCAGTAGTAGCTCTACTAGACTTTGAAAAGGTTTTTGAATTGGAAATAAATGCATCAAAAACAGGAATATGAGTAGTCCTGACTCAAGAAGGGAAACATATTGAATACTTTAGTGAGAAGCTCAGTAAAGCTAGACACAAATGGACAACTTATGTCCAAGAACTATATGCTCTTGTTAGGGTTCAAGCATTGGGAACACTACCTAGTAGCTAAACAGTTCATCATCCATAGTGACCATAAGGCTCTACAGTACATTATGTCACAAAAAAGAATTAATGCTATGCATGCTAGATGGATTGAAACTATACAAAAATTTCCTTATGTTTTCAAGCATAAATCTGGGGTTCTCAACAAAGTTGCTAATGCTTTAAGTAGGACATTGGCTCTAATCAACATAATGCAAAATCAGATGGTTAGTTTTGACTCAATCAAAGATCAATACAATGAAGACAAATATTCTAGACCTATATGGAACAAAATTATGCTACATGAGCCAATGGAAAACTACCATCTCTGTGAAGGTTTCCTATTTAAAAGGAAACTATTATGTATTCCAGAACGGTCTCTCAGAAATCAAATCATACAAAATCTACATGCTGGTGGACTCTCGGCTCACACTGGAAAGGACAAGACAATCTATTACTTAAAGAACGGTTCTATTGGCCACACCTCAAAAGATATGTGACAAATTTTGTGCAACGATGTGGGGTTTGCCAAAGTGCTAAAGGAACTTCACAGAATACAGAACTTTACACTCAACTGCCTATTCCACAATCCATCTGGGAAGACATTTCTATAGACTTTATACTGGGACTCCTTAAAACTCAAAGAAGATATACTCCATTCTAGTGGTCGTGGACAGGTTTTCAAAAATGGCTCACTTTTTACCCTGCAAGAAGGCTATTGATGCCACCTATGTGGCTCACCTATTTTTTTAGAGAAATTGTACGACTACATGGCATTTCAAAGTCTATCACCTCATATGATGTTAAATTCATTGACCACTTTTGGAGAACCTTGTGGCATCGTTTTGATACAACTTTACAGTTCTCCAGTGCTTACCATCCTCAGACAGATGGTTAAACTGAAGCGGTCAACCGAACTCTTGGCAACATGTTAAGAAGCTTCGCTGGAGACAAGCCAAAACAGTGGGATTCAGCTCTAGCACAAGTTGAATTCGCTTACAACCGAATGACCAATCGGTCTACTGGTTTGTGTCATTTTTCTATTGTCTATACAAAAACACCTAACCAAATTACTTGCAGCTACCACTAACAGGATTAACAAACCAGCAAGTGATTTGGTTAAGCAAATCACTGAGATGCACCACAGGGTTGCCAAGCAACTTGTAGCCTCTAATGACAAGTACAGGTTCTCTGCAAACCAACATCAAAGATTCAAAACCTTCAATGTTAATGCATCTAAGAAAGGAACGGTTTCATGTGGGTACCTACCGTAAACTCCAGGAGAAGCGAATCGGTCCATGCCGAATTGCATAGAAGTTCTCCGACAATGCCTACTATGTCACTCTTCCACCAGGCCTGCATATCTCTTCTACGTTTAACATCTCTGATCTTATTGAGTATTTACCACCAGATGCAGCTCCAACTTCTTCCTGTTCACTCGTGATCGAGCTTTCAAAAAAGTGGGGGTGATTGACGAAGGGTCGCCTGCTGATAACTACAGAGAGAGGTGGAGCCTCTCTCTGTTCTCTCTATCTCTGCTTGAACCCTAGTTTTAAGAAAAAGGGGATTTTGAATATGATCAAATGAAAACTTTGACTATTTGTTATTTTAAATTTTCTACGTTTTACATTGTTTGCTTGGTTGTTTTGGCCCTCTTAGTTTCTAATATTTGCTTTAGTAGAACGATGTCGTTCTTTAGTTTAAAGAATGTTACAAATGTAATTGTCCATTAAAGCATAAAGCGTGGCTAACGTTTAGGACCTTGATGAACAATATTTAAACTATCTTCGTCTTTAATCTTGGATACAATATTTTTCTCGCCATTGTTATCTGTAACTGAAGCTTGAATTCTTTGAAAATCAGTGAAAATCTTTATCATTGATTATCTTATTTCAAATCTTAGTTTGATTGAATTGATTGGACTTCCTACATCATCTACCCTTTTATGATCGAAATTTTTTTAGATGATATGTTGCAAGTTTATAACTTTTAGTATTTGTTACATAATCATCTTTTATTAGAATCAAAAAACCTAAGTAGAGAATGATAATATATGTATATGCTTTTTTTTTAATGATATAATTTTAGTGTAGTTTGTTTTTTAGGTAAAGAATTTTAGCGGTGTATTTGTACAAGATAGTATTAATTATTAAATTAACATGTGAAACTTGGGGTCCAATAAGATTTATAACTTCTAGATCAAGCAATAAGACACTATCATATTTATACCCAAAAAAAAAAAAAAGACTACCATATTAAAAGGGAGAAAAAAAAAAGGACAAATAAGATATTGCCAGAGTGACCATTGATCATTGTCCAAGTCTTTAACTGCTTTAATTATGAGAGCTGCCCTAACGCTTGATTTGAAGCTATCTCATGTAAATGTTTTTCAGGCTATAAAGGACCCAAGTACCAACCCACATGACAGTCAGAGAGGGTCAATAAAAGAGATGAGGCTGAGTAGAAAGCTTTGGGTCATACCATTAAGTATAACTGTTTTTTGGTAAGGAATTGAAAATTCTTTTATAATATGTAGTGTGATTCCAATATTCTAACAAAATACAAAATTCATGTGATTCATACAAGGATAGGATAAAGCATTAAAGAGATAAACTTGGATATAATATAAATGTTGGGCTTTATAAGCTCTCTAATAAAGATATTTTTTTTTTTGATTTTTTAATTTTTTTTTTTTACTTTAGATTTGATAGCATTTAAAATTATTGGATAAAAAAAATTCAAAAAAAATGATATACAAAACACAGCAATCATGTATATTTTGGTGTTTTGGTCATATTTTATTTTTATTTTTTTAGTAGATTTTTAAAATTTATAGCATTTAAAAGTATTTGATAAAAAAAAAAAACTAAAAAAACTCATATGTTAGGCTACATAATCTTCCCAATAGGTGGACTTTATAGCAAAACTCTATATATGTATATATATAACACATAAAAATAAATTATTTTTAAAACTAGCAATAATAGATTTGTAGCTCTGTTACCTTATTAAATCAATAATTAATATTATTTTTTTTATAATTTCAATTTTTTAAAAATAAATTATTTTTATGTGTTGATATATATATGGTGCAAGGGAAATGTACCCCAGAGACTCCCATGTGAACTTCGTTTTCAAAGGATTAATCATGATGGGAGTGTGTTAAACGTTTATCAGAGGAAAAACTAAAAAAATAAATGATTTTTTTATGAGGATATTAATAGTCCCACATTGAGAGTCGTCATTTTTGTTTGATTATATTTCTTTTCGGTCAATGCCTAAGCACTATTTGAAAATTCTTTATTCTTGTCTAAATATGCATGCTCTGTAGATTTACTTTCTCTTTGATTTTGTCTAGATGCCTTGCATTTTCCACTGTTTTTTGACACTATATGTAGTGGCCTCTGTTGTGCTACTTTTCAACGTGATGAACTCCTAATTGTGACCTTTATAGCTATGGTTATTTTGTAGTTTTTGTCACGAGCTTTTAATTTCCTACAAATTTTCATACACAACACATTGTATAGCTCCAATTTCTCTTTCCCTTATTGTTCATGTTCGGAAATCCAAGACAATATTTACAGATCAAGAGAAACAAAATACAACCAAATTTAA